>JABXWE010010386.1:0-10592 GCA_014611495.1 Limonius californicus | reverse complement strand
TGAGGACTCCGGTTGTCCGTAAGCTCGATCAATCGGCAATTGTAATGACGTAAAGTGCTGCAGGGGCGGCTCTCGGGCTTTTTTTGTGAGGGGTATCATTAATGTGTGTTCCGTTTCGCTGTTGTACCAAGGGGTATCTAACAGACTGTCGGCTATTGCCGGATTAATGGGAACATCTTGATTCAACCCCAGGAAAAGGCAACTCTTCAGTGAGTTGTACAATCGCCTGTCGGCGGATCATCGTCAAAGCCCAACGCCCGTGGTTCTGCAGCCATTTCATGTCAGCGAAGGTTCCTGTCTTCGCCGGTGTTATCCTTTACATCTGGAAATTGCCGTACATTGTGCCTGTCTTTTGCAACCGTCAAGGTAAAGAATCAGCTTTTTGTTGTGCAGTCAAGAAGAATAAACCTTTTTTTGCTCGCGTCAACTTGCAGAATTTCGCGATTTTGAACTCTTTGTAGACAGCCTAAAAGCGATCTTCAATCGCTATTGTTTGTAAAAATATTAAAATAGTATTTTTCTTGTAAACTACGCCATTGACCACACAGATAAATCGCAATATAAATATTGTGAGTCAGCGGCGTCGTTTTCCACGAACGTTCGAGGATTTTCATAGTAATTGTAATTCTAAACTATTTGTGTTATAACTTGCCACTTCGTTGTATTTTGGTCAAACAGTTTCATTATATGTGTTAAAATTTACTGCCTCTTTTATTTGTGTGTACTCTGTATGTGTTTATGTAAAAATTTTGCAAGCTTTAATTATACAGGTGGAGGCACAATTAAAGGTAGGTTCCCTTCCCGTAAGCTGTTGGTCCTTGGCCTTTCACAAGAACCTTGTAACCAGTTGGATTTGAAAGGTGGCGCCCACTTATTTCGACGCATCCTGTACACAACTTGAAGCATTTTCTCTATAAGCAATTTTACGAACTCTCCCTACTCCTCTGAGCAAGCCGCTGGCCTTTACCATCTTTTTTTGTTTGCGGGTCCAAGAAAAGCGCGTTTGGCCGTACCGAAAATTTCTTAGCACGCCAACGTGCGATTTTCTCTGTCCATAATTCTCGAAAGAGCTCGATCGGCCCGTAACAAATTTGGCGCCGTAACGTAAGTCTTTTTGGACCGTAACAACGCTTAGAGTTAGATTTCCAATCATATAGGGACCGCGGTGGTCGAGTGCGAGAACGCACCGACCATCGAGGTCACACTGAATTGCGCTCTTTCCGGCGTGGTTTCGAATCCCCGCTGGGGCGACCGCAATTCAGTTAGTTAAGTTTAGGGTGCATGCTGCATGAATGGTTAGTGTGTAAGGGACGCCCGCACCCCCCTGAAGTAATGCGAAAGCGGTTCCGGGGGGGGAACGGTAGTATGAATGTGTGGAAAAAAAAAAAAAAAAGATTTCCAATCATATAGTGGTGGTGTTGATGAAGATGTAACACTCATTTGTTGACGTAAACTACCAGAATCTAACTAACTGTCCCAGTGAACCACTTACACTTTTGAAATTAAGATCATAAATCTGTATTATTAGTAGACTAATCAGTCTGAAAACTAGGCCAAGTAGTTTGTCCACCGTTTAATTTTTTTCCATTGAGAATTTCTGGGTTTTTCCATTAGATCGACTCAGTTTATGTTTAGCTGTAGTATACAATTCCTTTCGGCGATTCTATTTTTAAGTAGATCTCTCAAAACTACTAGATACCTGTTTTACAATGTTGATACATAACACCTAACCTCAAATATTTGCGTATGGAAAAGTGCTGGACCTTTCAGTGTCAAACACGAAAACAAACCGAATTGCTAGAACGTTTGGCACTTAATTAATATGTTTTTGGCTACAAGGCAAAATTAGAAACAGAAAATTTCAACAGCATCGTACTCCCACTCACATTTTGAGTGGTTGTAACAAGTACACTGCTAAAACCTAATAGTTGCATTTGAAATCAGTATTTTTGTGTATTTTATGTTTACAAGTATGGTATACAGGGCGTATCAGAAATAGGTATAAATATTAAGTCCGATGGTAGATTACAACATATACAAACTAGAAAAAACATTTTTTTTTGGCAATGGGACCCTTAAGGTATGAGAAAATAATAATTGAAAATTTGACCCAAAATTGTTTGAGTACCGCAGGATAATAACAAAAATTTGAGTTCAGAGACATGTTATGCAAAAGAGAGTAAAATAGAAGTGCAAAAAAATTTCTTATCACCTGCCACGAACCAATACTATTAGGTAGATCAGTAATCTCTAGTCAGTCTGTTGTTGAAGCTGGCAAGCAGTGTTTCTACCAAAATGGAAAATTTTACCAACATTGAACTTACTGATGTTCTTATTTACGGGGAAGCTCAAGGAAACGCTCTAAGGGCAAGGCAAATGTACTTAGAGCTATATCCTCAGCGCCGCATTCCAAACAGCCTTACATTTACTAGAACAGTTCAACATTTACGGGATTATGGCACGTATCAACCACAAAATCATCATCGCGGTCGTCCAAGAGCAGAAAGGGCTGTTAATGTAGATTAGCATGTCTTGGAATTAGTGGAGGAAAGTCCTAGTGTTAGCACTATTAGAAGATTTGCGTTACAAACTGGCGTTTCCCATTCTACTGTTTGGCGGATTTTGCGGATTTTACCACATCCAACGCGTTCAAGGTTTGCAACCAGCGGATTAGGTACGGAGGCACGATTTTTGGGAATGGCTTCTTCAAAAGTGGTCAGTAATTTCTATTCAGTCTGTAGTTTATCACAAGCCAGACAAGTTTTTACGTGTTTTCCACTTTGGATTTACTTTACAATTAGGTAATAACTTTCTACGACTTAAATGCATTTTCTATGTACTCAAACAAAATTTTATTGTATTTTTTGATTCAAAAAAATAATCTTAATGATTTTTGAAAAAAATAGTACCATTGAATTCTACTTGAGCTAATCTATTACTGGTTTAAATATTTGTACCTATTTCTGATACACCCTGTATACTACAAACAAATATGAATACTCAAATTCTTCCTTAGAAAAAAAAATTGATTTGTAGGTTAGAAGTAACTGTGAATAAATGAGTTTGAAATTTTTGGTTACTTTCTACTAAGTGCTAAGTGTATAATCTATTCACGATTGATTTGCCATCCAACAGGCTGTGGAAATCTGGGGGAATGTGTGGTATCATTGAAATTTGTCAATTAACTAAGTTGGGTTATGTTAGTTTTTCTTGATGGAGGTTATGTTTTTTGAAAGCAGGCAATGTTGCCAGTGGATCTTGTTTGTTCATTTAACGTCCGCCTATTGCTGCTCAATGTTAGTTTATAATACTTAGCAAATCGTATGTATACAGAGCATATTCCACGCCATTCTTTGTTGTCCTATATTTAGGTTTTGCAGCAAACTAAGAAGAATTAACGTCCATGCCGCTCATGATTCAAATTGATATTATGGTAGTCCAGTGGTTGACTGTTTGTCTCTGGTGCTAAAAGACCCAAGTTCGTATTCCACTGAGGTCAGTGTTTTTCTCGGGCGAGATAAAAACTGTAAAACACTCATTCACAATTTAGATGCCAAAAGAATATCCCCTACCCTACTCCACCTTCATGCTATCACTAGAAGTATCTGAATCATCGGCACCCTCCGATTCTGAATCAGATTCTCCAATTGAAATAATGAAAGCAGGAATATTTTCAAACGATAGATTTCCCATATGTTTTGTCCAGTCTTCCGAAATAAGTTATTCACAATGCTCACAGAAATTGCCACATGTCGGGGGTACGTTAAGAAAGAGCCTCACGCCATACATTTGCAACCTTGTCTTTCGATTTTGGCTGCGAATTTATGTGCTTATTGTAATAGGTCTTACAGAACCCCCACGCCATTTCAATTGGGTTGTATTGACAATGGTATGGAGGCAATCGAAGAACCTCATAGTTGCGCTTTTTCAAAATTTCGTCAGTTACGTATCTTTTATTGCCGTCTGCTGTAAAAGGTTTAATTAACTCCCAAAGTTTTTTCTTAGTAATTTTGCCCTGAATTTCGACATTGTGGTGGTTAACCAACCATTCGTGCAATATACCTTTTTTGCAAGAAAATGTGGGCGGCTTGTCAAACTGCACTGAATGATAAGGTGCGTTGTCGATAACCACGACAAATTTTCCTTGCAACTTGTCCAACGCAGGAATCAATTTCCTCATTCATAGTTTTATGATAGTTCCTGTCGTTGTTCTTGGAGGCTAGTAACATGTCGCACCCTTCCAAAAATCCTAAATTACATCCCGCATTCAAAATCATGAACCTCTCCCCCTCACTTTTAATTTTCGCTGGGTTACTTTTAAGATCGGTTTCGTGTACCCATTGACGACTCGCGGATCAATTTTGGTAGATCTACGTTTCGTCTAGGTACACGAATGTCACATTTTCACTAGAATTTTGATATTGGAGAAATTGTCTCAAAAATTTAATTTTGGAAGCAACGACGTGTTTTTGTTCACATTAAATTTTGCGTCCATTCACCATTTTGTGTTTGTAACCCATTGATTTAATAATTTTGAATAAAGTAGTCCTGTCCCCCTTGTATTCCAAATTTTCACGAGAGTCAGTCAAGAGTTTGTAGAGAGTAAAATGTTCATTCTTCAGATGATACTGCCAAATTTGTCGTTGCAAATCTTTTCTAAACGTGTAATTTAAGAAAACGTCCGAAGATTTCAAAACGTCCTGTCTTTGTGATAAAATGTCCCTTATAGAACGCTCAGACACCTAAAATTATAAGTAATTTGCAATTGCATATTTAAGAAATAATACATGCTTACCCCAAATACATCAATTAATCGATTTATAATCGTAAATCGTGTGAAGTCTGGCCAATCTCATTTATAATGGTTGAAAGCTTTCACAATTTGCAGTTTAGTAACTTTGCTAATAACTTTCACCATTGTGACAATTAAGTAGGTATATTATGTGTTTTATTATTTCTAAACTTACTAGATTATTTTAGAAAAGTAGGGGACCCTAGAGCTGGCAACTGGACATTTTCATTTTGACATTGCTAGAACTCAATCAAATAATAAATCAGAAATGCAACTTAAGAAAAAAAAAACACAGCCTGCTGGATGGCAAATCAATCGCGAATAGTGTATAATTATAATTTGTATTTTACAACTAGAACCGTATACGTTTTTTTGTGTGTAGTTGTACCCAGAATGTACAGTTCTAAATTTATTTGTGCAGGTCTAAATGTCAATTTGTGCTGTTATAAAATACAACACGAAAATAGAGATAATAAGTTAAAAAAACTGCATCAAAAACTTAATTTAGGAACATTTTCATCAGCGGCGATTTGAGTCGCCAGGGCCTCGCTGACAGTCTCTTTTTGAAAAATAGGGCTGACTTGTCGCTTTTGGTCTGTCACGTACCCTGTGATCTCTTTTGGATAGCTGGTGAAGCTCTGCAGGCTTTGGGTTCCAATTTATGAAGGGGGCATATTGCAGTGAATATATATATATATATATATATATATATATATATATATATATATATTGCAATATGGTAAGAAGTGCTGGTTATAAGCATCTATTGGTTTTTGTGGATGTGTTTTCTAAATACACCAAGGTTTACCCTTGTAAACGTAATAATACATACACTGCAATACAGTGTATTGATAGATTTATAGAAGAGGTGGGAAGACCGAAACGGATACTGGCAGATAATGCAACGTATTTTACAAGTCAGAGATTTAAAGACATGGTAAGGGAGAGAGATGTAAAGTTAAACTTTTGCAGTATAAGACATCCACAGGGAAACCCTTGTGAAAGGTATATACAAGAGGTAATAAAATATCTTCGAATTTTGATACATTATGATCAGCATCTAAATTGGTTCAGATATGTGAAGGAGGTAGAGAAGGCTATTAATGAGGTGCCATCAACGGTAACAGAAGGCGCCAAAAATTGCTGTAGTATACCCCCTTACCTTATTTAATACGCTCAACAAACAAAGAAAGAAATTACTGTGAATAACGTACTAAAATTACTGAAGGTAACTCACAATTTAAACCACGGCTATATGAGACTCACAGGGTAAATGCTGAATTAAGAACTCGCTACAATTCTGTTTAATTTAGAAACATTGATGAATGTACGTTAAAACACAATAAAAAAGTTTTAATTTCAAAATCCATATTACGAGTGCCCAATGATTTTACAAATTTCAAAACTATCAACTAAAAATATAACTATTGATTAATTTCACTTTATTGTCAAAACAAACTTTAAAATGTCACCCACCTTATTCGTCGTCACAAACACTTATCGCCTTCCTCCTTCTTCAAATAACCTTCCAAATAACTCCAAAATACTCCTACCAGCAGTCCAAATCTACTTAATCACCACCCCGGCTCCGACTGTAACTCAATCCAATATCGTCTTCTTATCCAAATTTGCAAACTTCTAATTTTATTTTCACTCCTACTAACTTCTCTTTGATATAAATTGTTGTTAAACCTTTTACAAGAAATTATTCTTCTTCAAGAACCAATTCAAAAATTTATCTACAGTTCATAAGAAACTTTATTCTCCATATCAAATACATAAAGCACACGCCTTTCTTTTCTTCTAATCTTTAATCGTAACTGATTAAATAATAATTTTTTGACTTTTATCAGTAGATAAATAAAATTACGCAGCTTTCATTTTCTAATATTCTTCGTAACTAATAAATAAATTTCATTTTTTCCTATTATCAATCACGATCCAAAAATTCATGAAAACACAACCTCCTATCTATAAATAAATTACATGATAACAACAACCATCGGTACAACTCACGTTATGGATAAAATTTATCAAACATTAATAATAAATAAATAAATGATCTAAAATACGTTTTTGAATAGATTCAGGCCAAAAATGAAACAGATTATAGAAAGTTCCAAATCAACATCATCCCTGGTTTATTATCATAGTATAAAGTTTATTGAAGAAAAATAAAATGTTAAAGCACCATCATCTGCCAATACGATATCACAATAATATATATATATATATACGTTCTCTGTTTCTACTGAAAAACTCTTTGTCTTGTTTTACTTTTCGACAAGACACTGAGACTGGCTAGTCTTTAAACATCTGCGTTACGGTGTTTTGCAGAAAATATTATTGCAAATAATATAGTACATAGCTAGTGTAACAGTTTTCAGAGCTTTTATATAGTTCTAAAATTTTTTTAAAAGCCTGGTAGAGGTAGTTTGTGCTCGCCAACACACAGTGAACACTCAATAATCAAGATATTATATAATCCAGTTTCTTCAGTAAATGGGATTGTTCATTTATTATTTCTGCTGTAATTCGAACGATATTATATGGTTCGTAGCTCAGACTCAGTTAATAGAGCTTTCACTTTTTGAGTGTTTCGAAATCTAAACAGCTCGGGTGAAATATCAAAATCCAGTGATGCAGACCACCACACACAATTCCGCAATCCGAATTTGGCAATCGTAAAATCTTAGTACCTAAACATGCTGAGTAATCAAAAAATAGCATGTTTTTTAATGAAACGTAAATTTTAAGAAAGTAAAGAAACCCAGCAAATCGAATTCAAAGTGAAATTATTAATATTGTTAGTTAACATATGTATCACGTATTTCGTTAATTGTATAAATTGCTTTGATAATATTTTTTATTCATGTATAAATAAAGAAATAAATGAAACAAAATAGCATTACAAGTACATTATTTACCATTAATAATAATATACGTCATAGGAATCCGGATGTCTTGATAATCCAGATGGTGTTTAATTAATCTAGGATTATCAAGTTTGCACAGTATTAATTAACAATAACATGTTGCATTGGTTTTAATGCGTATACTAAAAGATCCAACACTTTTCAATACGCAAAAAATTGAGGTTAGCTTTTACGTACGTCCGAAGTACATTTGAAGCTGGAATTATTCATAAACCAAAATCTTATAATTACACTTTAACTGATAAATTCGAATCATACCTTTTACACTGCTATACTTCATTTTTACTGATCTGCTGAATTATTATCTGGAAAACGTTATACAAATATGCCCGGGATAGGACTTTTGTATTTTAATATGGAATAGGTTTTTATTGACACAAGAATGGAGCAAAGGGAACTCAGATAATCCATCTCAATGTTTTTTTTGAAATTACAATTTTGTCCAACATGTCTTTGGAGTGTTTTTAACACCATTTTCTGAATGCGAAAAATAATATTTGACATAATGTTCACCTCTTAAGCTCCCATGTAAGTGAATTTTCCTGGGCAGGATAGAAATTGTCGGAGTGACATCTATTACTGTGAGAGTCAATAATTTTATAATACATGAGCTCAATTTAATTCTAGCGGCTTCAAGTATTTGCTGATATTTGATACTATTTAGTATTTTTAGTTCTAGAACACAACACAAGAATTGGAAACTGCCTAAAAATTAAATATTTGGGGACTACATTAGATAGCTGCGGTAACTGCACCACCGATATAAAAACAAAAACAGGAAAGCAATAGGATGTGTAAATGGAATTCTACGGAGTATAGATGTAAGCATAAAAGGTTGTATTCAGCGATTGTAGAAATCATCTTTACCTGCGGATGCGAGATGTGGACTCTTAATCAAAAAAGAAAATAAATGCTTCTATCCACAGAAATGGACTTTTGGAGAAGCTCAGCTCGAACCTCTACAATCGAGAGAGTTAGGAATGAAGAAATAAGAAATAGAGTAGGTGTGCAGTAGACAGTGGTAGAAAGGGTGGAGAATAAAATTTTAAAATAGTATGGGCATGTATTGAGGATGGGAGAAGAACAATGGCCGAGGAGCATTATGAACTGGTCGCCGGCGGGCAGGAGAAGGAGGGGAAGACCAGAACTGAAATGAAGGACAGAAATAAGAAAGATTATGAGACACAAAAATCTAACATGAATGGATACCGAAGACAGGAAGTTATGGCGAATGCACACCAGCAAGCGAAGAACATTGGAAGGCCGATATATATATATATATATATATACAGTGCGGTCCTAAAATGTCTTCTCCTCCCTACTAACTTCTGAACAACTTGATATTTCTTCACAAAATTTTGTTTGCTTTAATGGGAGGCTCTAAATACTACTTTTTAGCCCATATTGAAATTTTATAACTTTTAGAATGGCGGCTAGGCGCCATCTTGAACTATTTTTTTAAATAGCAATGGGGTCGAGTGACACCTCATTTCAAAGGTATTTTAATTTTGCGTCTGATCCTTGAGTTTCATAAAGCAATATTCATCCAGAAAAAGATGACAGATGACTGAAAATAACACGTTCACGGAAAAACAAAGAATTACAGCAAAAAAGGTATGCATTCGAAGTGTTCACAATTGGAGAAAGAAGAAGAAGATTCTAAAACACAACAAAACTTATTTTATACAACAAAAACTGAATAGTAAGACTATTTTAATAAATGTTCAAAGTGCTGCTTGAATTTCTTGGCATAGAATATAAAAAACGTATTTTATATCTCTTCCCGTACTTTCTGGAAAGTTTCAACTGTGATATTTGCAGCAGTTTCTGTTATTTTACGTCGTAAATTCAAAAGGCAATCGGGTTCTTTTTGAAAAACTTTCGATTTAAGATACCCGCACAAAAAAGTCCAATGGAGTCAGGTCAGGGGATTGCGGAGGCCATTCTGTTGGACCACGACGACCAATCCATCGTCGAGGATACGTTGCATCGAGATCATTGCGAACTTGTTTGCTAAAATGCGGAAGAGCGCCATATTGCTGGAATAAGATATTCATGTCAAATTCGTTTGGATTATTTTCAGCAATCTCAACTATTAACGGATGGATGAGGTTTTCCAGCATGTTCAAATACAATTCCCCAGTAAGGTTTCGGTCGATAAATAAGGTACCTACAATATGGTCGCCAAGTATTCCCATCCACACATTCAATTTTTGCTGAAATTGGGTGTGACCTTCCAGGAAAACATGGGGATTTGCATAGCACCAATATCTTAAATTTTGCCTCTCATTACAGCACACAAAAGTTTGTGAAGAAATATCAAGTCGTTCAAAAGTTAGGGAGGGAGGACATTTTAAGACCGCACTGTATGTATTTAAATATATATACTGTCATGTTATTTGCCCTAAATAATGTAATTATTCTAGACTATACTTATATGATGTGATTTTTCCTTCGTAATACTTATACACACACCGGCAAATTTAAAGGAACGGAGATAAATTCGAATTTTTTTTCTCCGTGAAACTTTTTTGTAACAATTTCAACGGAATCTCTTAAAACGAAGTTAAGCTAACTAACTGCAGTTCCTTTTGCAAAGCTTTGTGCAATTGTGAAACCTTTAAAAAAATAAAACAAAAAATAACGTTTTTGCAATAGAAGAATTATACACTTTGACTTGTTTTAAACATCTAATGAATAAGAAAAATTACACGGATTATTTTTTTTAATAACGCGTGTTGCTCCCACGAGCCCTTATGACTGCAGTCATCCGTCTTCCCATACTTCTGATGACGCCGTCCATCATTTCTTGGACATGTTGTCCCATGTTTCAATTAAAGTAGCTTTCACATCTTCTGTGTTTT
>JABXWE010010377.1:0-17461 GCA_014611495.1 Limonius californicus | reverse complement strand
GATAATAGAAAGAAAGATAGAAGAAGGAGAGGAACTATATTTAACTTTCATGGATCCATACGGAAAACTCGGAGGAGAATCGAAATACCTAGCACTTTAATAAACGCAGGAAGAAGCACATATGAAAAGATTAACGTAAAAGTGCAAATAGCAGGACAAAAATCAGATGAATTTAAAACGATTAAAGGAATAAAACATGGAGGCAGCCTAAGCCTATTACTATTTATCATTATTATGGATAAAATTATTAGACAAATGAAGGAAAAATGTAACACAATGGATTCAGTAATAAGGCACAGGGGTCTAGAAGTAGTTAAAATGGAGCAGTCTTGTTTACGCGGATGACGTTATATTAATAGCAAATAATAAGAACACAAAGCAAAATTTAGTAAACGCCTGGACTAAAGAAATAGAAAACATGAAAATGGAAGTAAATATATACAAAATTGTCTATGAAAAACAAGAAGACACCCGGAACGACAAAGAAAATAAATGCAAAAATACAACATTGAAAAGAGTAACAACATACAAATTCTTGGGAAGTATAATAACGGAGGATGGAGAAACAGAGGCCGAAATATCAAACAGATAATAAATGAACAAGAAGATATTACACCATAAACAGAACAATACTAGGACATAAAGACATAGACATGGAGGTAAGAAGGAAAATCCATAATATGACAACAATACCTACAATAACATACGCATATGAAAACTGGACACGAAGGAAAACAGACAAAAGTAAAATAACTGCTATTGAAATGAAACATTTCAAGAAAATAGCAAGGAAAACTACATGGCACATGGTAAGAAACGACAATATTAGAGAAATAACAAAACAAGTACCAATAATAGAAAATATAAAAAAGAAACAATTAAAGTGGTATGCGCATATAGTGAGAATGGAAACAGATAGAATTAGAAGAAAAATAATGGAAACTGGAAAACCAAGCAAAAAGACAAGGGAAAGGTCAAGAAGGAAGGATTGATCAAATCCGAGTAATAGAAATGGAAAGAGGAAAACTGTATAGGAAATGAGAACCCTAGCAAGAGACAGCAAAGAATGGAGGAAATTAATGCAAGACAAGGAACCCACATGCGATGCCTGAAAGGGCATAAGGATTAGAGAAGAAGAAGCAGTTTTTTATTAATCTGTAATTATATAGATGTAAAGATTATAAATATTTTTAACAGCGATACATTAATAATGAACAGTTTAAATTTTATTGAGATATTTATTTCATTATTTCATTATTTAAGAGAAAGAGAAATAAACGCTTTATTTTGCCATTGTTTGTCGATACTTTTGGTTTCTAAAGTTGGAAAATGAGAACTTGTCGATTATATCAGCTACTCTGCGCGTTCTTGCGGAAATGTAAATTTTTCATACATGTGCATATTTCTTTTATTTTGCCGAAGTTCAATCTCGAAATGCGAATGGTAATCTTAGAATTGAGGACACACTGTATATTTTCGTTAGTATATGCATAGACAATTTAAAGTATGAGAAAATTGCAAGCAAACTGTTTTGTTCATTATTATCTCTTTCTATGTTTAGCTTTACTTTTCAAGTTCCCCACGCCAAAGAGTAAGGTATTCAAAACAATTATATTTTATAATCGTGGCAATGAAAGGTGCCGACTTCCTTTGCTATATGCTGTATTATTAATAGTATAGATCTCCCAAACAACAAACAGCAAAGACGGGGGTAGTCTGGTAGTGCATTATTCAAAGTTAGTAGTTTAAAATGTTCCCAGCAGACAGGAACTGCATCAAAGCCTTTGACACGCTTTGTTTCTAGAAATTGTTCACCTGAGATTGGGGCTTTCAGTGTAACTTATGCAAAGTACAGTGCACCTTCCGTGAGATATTCAACAGGTGCTCACCGATAATGTCACCTGCATTTCATGATGCCAGTGCGAATTTGAAATTATTAAAATAAGTAATATTTTTTTCCTTGCATACGATCGTTGCATACGTTCAAATGTTTGCGATTTGTTGTTACATGTATGAGTCTTCCAAAAAGCAGTTTCATATGGAAATATGAAACACATCTACTGTTGCAAGTATGCTACTATTCACTATTCAGGTGCGATATAAACTGAAAGTCCATGTGCGATTCGTATAGAGCATGTTTAAATATTGTGTAAATATTATAAAGGAATGAAGTAGGTATACCTCAATATATGTGGAAAAGTAGGAATATTAATGTGTGGGGAAATAAATGATCCCTCTTGGCACCTAGATGATGCTGTAAATAGTAAATCTTTAAAGTTAAACGATGTCCTTTATTCCAACTTGATAACGGCATGCTTTGTTGTTGTTAATGTTAATAATCGGTGCTTTATGTTGAAACCTGTTCCAATCTTGCCGTTCCACTTTGTCGTATATTTCCAAGGATTTATCAAATGCTCAGGAATACTGGTTTTTCTGAAAACTTGAGAAGAAATCGCGAATGGCCACAATCCGTTTCTATACCTGAGGTAGAAGAGCAAGTTTAGGCTAAAGTAGGAGCAAGTCCAGCAACAAGTGCCAGGAAGGAATTTCAAGTGAACGTTAGCAGTTGTCGAGTATCGAACAGTTATTTTCAGCATACAATGTTAACAGAGTTGAGTCCCCTTGTCGCCTATATATTCAGAACAAATTGGTACTCTGTAGGTGGGTTTTACTACTTTCCTGCTAATATTCTACTAACTGTGTTTACCACAGACGAAACCTCTAATATTCCCAATATTCATGTGTGGGATACGCAAAATCCTCATTCCATCGTTGAAATTAGGCGAGCAACGATTTTCTTTAAATTTTTGTGATCAATTTTTTACCAAATCGGGTAGCCGGACCGGCCTATCTTAATTTTCTAGTAAGCACCTTACTAATGTTGAAAGATGTACCAATAGACCAAAAATTTCGAATATGGTATTTAACCAGGAGAAATAGATAGGTCTTCGTAAAACATTTGCATGAACAGAGATCGCCCGATTTGGTTTGTCTCCGATTACCTGGAAAGTCATCTTCATGCATACACTAAAAACAATTTAAAATACTACGGGTACAATTGCATATATGTTAAAGCTGCAATGCTAATGAAGGAGGACAATTTGAACGTTTAATGCAATTGAAATTAAAATACAGTGCACGCTGGTTAATATAATCACATCGGGATTGGTGGCTTCTGACAATAATAACCGGTTCATAATAATGAACGATGAGAACGTCATTCCGTTGTAACAAGATAATCTTTCCCTTTTTCATTTCTGTCCCCAGTTCATTACGAATGCTATTTTTTTTGTGTTTAAATTGACATTTTTCTTTGCAGCATTTTCTATTTCAAAGTTTTTTTTAAATTTACACAAAACCAGTTGCGAAATGTTCATTTGTGCTACTGCTCCCTATGACCCGTTAAACTGCTAGTTTGTCCTTTTAAGCTAATATCATGTCTCTTTTTCATGTCAGCTATTTGAAAGGGTTAGAATAGAACTGAGTAAGCTACCGACATTCAGCCTGCAGGCTGTTAACTTAGAAAAGAGAGATCGAGTAACTGGAGCTTGAAAATACAAAATAAAAAATACATGCGAACAGGGATATTAAGCGTGGACGAAAACATCCCAAAGAAAAAATTGATAACATAAATCGAAATCGTGATTATTGTAATGATTACTATAAAGGTTTTTCCTACGTAGGTGTAGTGATGATAATATCCGAATGACAACATTATCCATGATTCCAATAAGCGGCATAAAATTTACTTACCGTTTTATGAATTTTTTTACCTAAGTGTTAAATTAAAAATTAATATAGTGAGCTTCAGAAAATTGCTAAAAAGACTTGGCATATATTCGCCTATACTATAAACACTTAAAGAATTTTACAATTGCTTTTTAACATCCTGATTTGGGCATTCGCTGCATATTTCTGCAAAAGTTGCATAAACTTTCACATTTTAGGCTTTTGCATCACTCGTTTATAAATTTTTTCTAGTGGTCAAAACAAGATTATGAAATTCCGAGTAGTGCACACAGATCACCGACAATTCACAGCTGGATAGCTAATGACATGTGCCTGGAATTCCCGACAGTTTGAAGTTTGAAGTACCTACCTAATCCATTTTATTGCTTGTTTCTTGTTTATCAATGGAGGGTGGATATTGAGTGGGATACATACCTACATTTTGTATGTAGATTGCAAAGTATTTTCTCTCATTGAGTAACCCTGTAATAGAATCTTCTATCATCGTTACAACGTGTCCGATACTCCGATAGTGTTGGTCTCTTGCTAATATTATACATGTTATATACCTACAATGTGGAAATCGAACAAGATTGCTTCATGGATTAAACCATATCCAGAACTAGTAATGGATAGCGACAAAATATTTTGTCGAGCTTGCAGCAAACTGGTAAGTTAAATAATTTTTCTTATATACAGGGTGTTTCGAAATTCGCGCCAACGGACTGTGGGGTGGTGTTGTGCGACAAAAACTAAACAAAAATTTCCTCTATCATTTTACCATCAGACCAATATTTTTCGAGCTAATGCGGTTTTAAAAATCTGAAAATCGCAGAAAAAAGTGTTGAATCTCAACTTATGAGTGTTTAGTCCCTTGGTTAAACTTAATAATAACAAAATGTTTGAAAACAAAAGAAGGTACAAACTATAATTAACGAGTACAATTACAACATTTGTTCAAAATGTCCGCCTTCTGCTACTAAACAAGCTTCAGCACGTCGTTGGACTGCTCGAACAGAATTGCGTACCATATCTCCGGGGTTATTTCTCGCGCTGCCTGGAACACGCGGTTTTGCAGCTCATTCAGATTGGCCACTGGTGTTTTGTAGACCAACGATTTTAGGTAATCCCATAAAAAGAAGTCGCATGGCATTAGATCGGGCGAACGAAGTGGCCAAGCAATTGGACCGCCTCTGCCAATCCAGTGATCAGGGAATAAATGGTCGAGGTAGTCACGTACAATTAACGCGAAATGGGGGCCCGCTCCATCGTACATAAACATCATATTTTGGCGTGCATTTAGAGCTACATCATCTAGGAATTCCGGGACATCTTGTTGCAGGAAATTTAAATAATTTTGTGCGTTTACGCGATTCGGCAAAATGTGGATGAACTAAAAAGAGGAATGTATAGAAATAAAAGAATAGGAAATTACGCTTAAATGTCTTACCAGTCGATCACCTAATAATCCACCCCATACATTTATACCGAAGCGATATTGGTGATTTCTAATCCTTGTTGAATGTGGATTTTCATTATCCCAAAGGTGCTCGTTGTGTACGTTGAAAATACCATCGCGTGTGAACAAACATTCGTCCGTCCAGAGAATGGAATCTCGGAAATTCAAGTCACGTTCGTGATGATCGACGTACCATTCGCAAAATCTACGTCGAACTGGACCATCATTATCTTGCAAGTGTTGCACCCTGGTATAGTGAAACGGATGCTGTTGGTCACGTTTTAGGGCACGCCACACGCGGATATGGTTAATTCCTAATTTTCTGCCAACGCACCTAGTGCTTCTTGAGGAATCATTTCTCATCAAATCAAGAGCTACATCACCATGTAGAGGCTGACGACCAGCATTTGCACGTGGTGGCACCGCAACATTCCCGTTAAACAGAATTCAGTCCTCTAATCTTCTAAAACTTTAGCATCTAGTAGCCGCCGCAGAGGATGTCGCACCGCGTATAAACGCCCCGCTTGCCCTGCTCGATTATTATAAGCCCTAAGTGCCCTCAGCATATCGCAATATTCTCGATTTCAATAATTATCGGCCATTATTTCGCAATTTGAAGTGTACGATAAGAAAAGGCAAACATCAAACTTTTTACAATAAATTGTTTTGAACTATCTTTTGTTTTCTGACAGTTGTCATGGATTAATTTTAACCACTTGATCAAACATTTAAAATTGAAATTGAAGACCGTTTTCGACCACATTCATATTTTTAAAACCGCGGTAGCTCGAAAAATATGTGTCTGATGGAAAAATTGTAGAAGAATGGTTTTTGTCGCATAACACCATCCCTGTCCATGAGCGCGAATTTCGAAACAACCTGTATATTAAAATTATTTTTCATATTATTATGTACGTAACTAAAACAAAGTCATGACAGGAAAGGTTATGTTTGTTGTTGTTTTTAACGAGTATTAGAACTTTATATATTAATATTCAATTATTTGTCGTTGTAGGTGTCTTCTGAGCGAAAATCGATGGTAGATCAGCACACTAAAATTCCTTCACATAATGCAAAATGTGAAAAATGGAAGCGAAGCAATTGTTCTGAGCCACCCATGACTCAATGTTCAGGGGCGAGTCCCGAAAAATCGGAGCTAGAAGAATTTAATAAGGAGTTACGTAAGGCATTAATTTCGGCTAATATACCGTTATCGAAATTAAATAATGTTAATTTGAAACCGTTCTTACAAAAATTTTGTAAACAAAATGTACCCGACGAAACCACCTTACGAAAAAGTTATTTAAATTCTTGTTACAATGAAAAATGTCTGAAATTAGGCAATTAGTAGGTAGTAATTTGTGTTTGTATAATCGTAGATGAAAGTGCAGACAAATGTGGCTGTTACGTTGCCCATTTATTAACAGTATTTCTACAGGGAGGTATTTTAAGCAAATCATATTTAATAGTTTTCAAACAACTTCAAAAAACAAATTATTTCACAATTGCCCGATCTGTGCAGTAAGGTTTGTCAAATTTGTTTTACCGGAAAGTGTACCTTGTGAACAAATTTTACTCATGTTGTCTGACGCTGCCTCTTACGTGACAAGAACAGAGCAAAATTTAAAAATTTTTTTCAACATTATTCATGTAGCTTGCTTAACACACGGTTTAAATCGTGTAGCCGAAAGTATTAGGAATCAGTTTCCCTTTGTTAACGATTTTATTAGTAATTAAAAAAAATATTTTTAAAAGCCCCCTGAGAGTCCAGTTTTATAAGGAACGAATTCTAAATGTTCCATTGCCTCCCGAACCGATAATTACAATGGGGTACATGGTTAGAATCAGCAGTTTTTTACGCCGATAACTTTGAAGGTTTTGAAGATGTAATTCTTCAAATAATTGATTCAAGCGCTGCTTTGAATAATTGCAAAAAATTAGTGAAATTGATAGTATTGCCGTTTTTGTTTTATTAAATCAAACTATGGCTTCGTTTCAAACTCGATTCTCAAATTAGAAACTCAATGGATGTCTCCTTCAGGGTCAATTGAAATAATGAACGAATTTGATAGATTGCGCAAGAAAGTTAAGGTTGAAATAGGTGATCTCGTATATCAAAAATTTAATAGTATCATACAAAAAATGAGGGGTTTCAGAATTTAAAACAAATTAACCAATTTTTTAAAGGCAAAATAGTAGGAGATAGTAACGTCAGTTTCAATTTGGAATTCAGTGTTAAGTTAAAAAATGCACCCATTACTTCTATCGCCGTAGAAAGAAGCTTTTCTATTTATAAACATATGTTTTCAGACAGAAGGTATAATTTCTTGTTACAAAATTTCGAACAACTTCTAATCATAATTATTGTAGAAATAGTTCTTAGACTAAGTTCTAGGCTTAGTTTTTTATATATAATACGAGTAAGTTAATTTTTGTAAGTATTTTTGATTTTGACCAATAAAAACTATTATACTTGAGTTTACAACTTCTATTAATTATTTTTGTTATTTTTGCATATTTTGCTGCGTATATGGTCCAAGTGTATGCATATTTTCCAAAAAATCTCTGCATATATATGCGCATATATTTCAATTTTATCATGCATATTATCCGCTCTTTACTAATAAGTTTCACTAGTGCTGTGATCATATTTCTGTTGGTAAATACTAATCTTTTCTTGCTATAAGTAAAGTGTACCAGATGGTGACTAGGGCGACGCAGCATTGAGACTGCAATGGTAAACTGTTCATACTCAATTATTAGCTTCTGTAATTATTTTAGAGCTTATGAGCGTTTAGGTGTTTTCTAGAGAAAAAAACGCTACATCTGTACATACTATTGCTTAAAATTTCCATATTCCTGAACCGGAAAAATAATGGAAATTAAAAGTACCATTTTTCAAAAATTAAGGATGTAGACAATTATAATACAAACAAGCGCAGTTACATTTTATCGAGAAGAGCATTTAATCTTTAGTTGTAAATGTCAAACCGCAATTACAAATTTAAACGCACACGCTATTTGTTTAGATAATTCCAATGCATCAATGATAATTTAAAACGAAATTTGTTGAATTTCTACGATTCCGGAAAATTTTAAACAGTTGTACAGATATAGTATTCTGTTATCTAGACATGTAGACTTTTGCTCTAAAATAATTAGGCAAGCAAATAATAGGACTAGTAAACTTTCATATTATTACTTTTTCATTTTTCCAATAATGTTATCACCAAAACTTTCAATATTGAGAGTTTGATGTTAATAACGCATTTTTAACCTTTAATAACCTAATATAGTTCTTGTCAGTCTGTGAGTGTTTCTGAATTAAAAGTGGCAAAAGAAATTGGTCTAACTTTTTTAAATTTTCAAAGAAACGAATAGACAGAACGTGCAGTGGGAATTGACTAGGGCGTCTTAAGTAGAATTATAGCATTCAACATAACACCTCTACGATGGTTTGCCAGTTTTGATTTCAACATGCGTTTAATCAAATAGGAGGAAGCGCAGACTATAAAGCTTTTATATTTATTAGCGCAGTTCATTTAATTAATATCTGAACGTTGTTAATTCTGCTAGAATAGATTGGGAAACACAAATATTTAGAAAAGCCACGAAAGTAGCAAAAAGCTTCTTCGAAAGCAAATTAATTGTATGAGAAACCATTTTTAACTTTTATTTTCCCTTATAGGTATCTGTTACTAAAAGTCAGAACTTTACAAAAAATACGTACAATTTTACTTGATAAATTTAATAATATTTTATTACGATGCATCAAGCGTTTGATATCTCCATCCTCCAATAAGTAATTATTTAATAATAACAATAATTTTTTTTAATTGTTTTGTGTATTTTCTAGTTAATTGTATGTAATATGAAGTCATACTTCTATCCAATCTTGGTAGCAGTTAAATACATGCATTCTTAACGCAATTAATAGGTTATCCATCTTTTCCTAACACGTATCGCCTCTATAGTCACGATATGATAATTACCTATATAACATGTGCTTTGCTCCCTGGACTTCTAGTAATAACGAAAGCATCTTACGTTGATGTCATACAGTCCCCCAAGGTTACAACTGATTTATTTTTTGTTTTAGTTACTAATGTGAAAAATTTTATACCGGGTGTAGAATTCAAACAGTTGCAATAAACAACTTCATTTACATCGTTACATATTTAAATCCTACCTTTTGTATTTGTTATTGCACCGTAGGTACGTGTAAGTTGAAAATTCTCTCGTAATCTTCTACCCTGTCATAAAACCATAAATTGGGGTTTTAGGTTCCTGATAATATCAAAACCTTCACAACGAAAGTATTAGTTTTTCAATTATTTAATAGAAAACATCAATACTTTGGAACTAAAAGGATGCATATTTGAATATCCTGATTTTTTCAATATCAAAATTAAATTTGTCATTCCGAATACTAAACAAATATTCGAAAGTTTCATTACTAAAGTGCACTAATTTTCTGTAAAATATTATAAAATAATGCTCTTCAAGGATAAATGTAAAGATTTATATAGGATTGCCTGTGTACTATTTTTCATGTTGCTTCCTCGGCAAAGGATTAACGCAGTTATAACTGTAGTAAATACATACCTTTAACTTACACCTCTGTCTAAGGCACGTGCAAGGTTTTAAGTAGGTATACGACCGTAGGTACGTGTCATAAAGAAATACTGAAGTATATATTTACGTCTACTTTAGAATCGACATGTACTCACTGCTGTTTGGCTTATAGCCTGGTATTAGAAATAAATGGTCTTTAGTTCAGTACCTGAAGTTTTCGCCTGGTATAAACAAATATCACAACAGTTCTTAACAGGTCATGCCACGATCTTTTATTATTGAGAAATTATGTCCCTGCATAAATGCACAACAATAAGATTGTTTGGGATGGCTGTCTTATTTCATATTCTCAACTCATACAGTTGTCATGTAGCTCCCACTAATCCTTTAATTTGAAGCTACATGAAAAGCGTATAGTAACACTATATCCTGTATATTATACAATAGAGCAGTCTTTTCTGCATTCCGATAACGACTAATTTTCTTAGTGTTACAATGGAATATTCGATTTTTTCCAATTAGCGGTGTAATATTTTTATAGTGTGTTATAGAAATCTTGACCTTGCTTATTATCTGCCTATATATCAGTTATTAATTTGTTAAGTAATGAAAGTAGAAAATTAACGGAAACTGGTGTATCACACCGCTTGGTTCTAAGGTTGACATCGTCAATTTTCTTATTCTAACTCTCTATTGGTTATCCAAGGATTAGTTCTGGCAATATCGCCCTTTACCGCAATTTCGTCATATTTTTTTTATTTCCGGTGCTTGCCGCACAAATGCTCGACGAGTGATTTATTCTTAAAGGAAAATATTATCTGTAGGTATTTAATATATGCTGTTGGTAATTCTTACATAGAATGGATCTTCCATGTCATAGCATGAACAATATCAGGTGTGCAAAGAGTAAGACCTATTGCACTCTTGCGACAATCGATTCCACCTACAAGTGTTGGAGATGCGTTATTCAAATATATTAGATTGTTTATACTAATTGAATCCATTAAAAGTTTGGCATATTAGTCTTCAATATCACATTCCCAAGCAAAATGTTGAGAGCTGAAGTCACCAGCTATGATGCAAGGCATTGTAGAGAAAAACATGTTGCATTGAAATAGCATTATACTGGTTTGAGGTCGCATGTACACGGAAATGAGAGCTAAATCGTTTTTATTGTTGATTTTCAATAATATTCCTTTATGCATTAAATTTGGAATAGCTACTGCCTACTGGATTTCTGTGTATGATATATTTGAATGAAGTAAAATGGTAACACCGGCTTTACTGTCATGACGATTTAGACCAGTCACATTCTAACCGGAAAAATTACCGTATACTCCTGGTTTAAACCAAGTGTCAGAGTATTGCAATGTGAATTTGATGATCCACGAGTAATTGTTCTAGGTTTATCTCATTCGATATAGCCGTTTCTACAATTCCAGTGTATTATATTTTTATAATCCATTAAAGGGGTAAGTTTGTATCAACAAGCTTCGAAGCTTGAAGCCTACAATTAATTATACTCAAAAGTTCTTTATGTCGGATCTCATAGGAGTTATTTTTCTTCATAAATTCTACCATAAAATTAACCTATTCAAAAACTTTATTCTAATAATGCTATTAATATTTTCAGTTTGTTCGTCCACATACGAATTATGCGAATTTTAGTAGTACGGGTTGTTTAAAATATTGGCCTGCAAAGTGGATTTTATGGTAGAACTTACAAGCTCTTTGTGAATGGTTATTGTAGAATTTGATCGAGTCCTTTTTGTAGCATTGGGGTGAATGGGCTGATTCTTAAATAACTTTTCGATTAGGGGTTTATTTCGAGAAATTGAGACATCTTGCTGAGAAGTGTGTAACTCATCAGATTCCAGCGATTGTAGCGATTCATTGACAGCCCTTACAGCTGCAAAATTTTGTTTCGGAACTATTTTAGGCACATCATGTATGAACAATTATTAATTGACATGAATAATTATATATATTGCTGCCTTCTGAATTCCGAGAAGTTTTTAAATTGAGTACTCTAATGTTTGCCATTAGAATTAAAACATTTACGAAGAGGAAATTTTGAACAATTTTTTGAAGTATGGTTTTCACCAAAGAAACACACCTTACAATGTTTGTCCATATGACCATAACTAAAACAGTTAAAACAGAATAATACCTTTCGAATATGAGGTTCAACCTTAATTGTCACTTTATTAATTACTACATATCTGGAGAGGATTTGATATTTGAATGGAACTATAATCGTTTGGGTGGGTATAAACTGCGTCATACAGTCTTCTTCTGTAACTTTGCGGTGTTATTACATCAACTGCTACTTTGTAATGAAAATCGTTTTGTTTTTTAAGTAATTCATTCAAGTACTCTTCGGAAATAGCTGGAATTATTCCTGGTTGGGATATATGCAACTAAATTAAATTTACTTAAGGGAGATGAAAAATGGTCTTTCATAATTACTCTAATCCTATTTCTACCAAATGATCCAAGATTTTGGTTTTTTATCTAACTCGGGTAAATTAGTAAAATATTGTGTCCTACTTTAAACGCATCTGTAGGATTGTACGCCATCTGTTATTGGGTCGTTGCTGTACCCAGAGATAAGTATAACTTCTTTGAATTATCATTACTTGTTTGGGTTGCATGATTGTTTGCTTTCTGAACTAATTTGTTCATATGATGTTGATTAGATTAGATTGAGTAAGTGTACTTACGGTTTCGGTAGAATTAGTATCTTCTACTTGAACCAATGCACAGTTTGCATTTTCTGAATTAGAATCGTCCGTAGCAGTATCCATTAGAGGTGTTAGTTCTAATCCTACATTTGATAAACTACTGCTATCAGAGGGCTTAGTCCCGCCCTTTGCACTCATTGTTAGAGAAAGAAGAAAAGGAGGTTTAGTTTTAACTATTTAAAATAACTATTAAAATCGCTGCTTCGAAAACACTACTTGTTCTGTCCGCTGTCGCACTGAAACTGATAATTTGTTGCAAAATAACAATAATCACAGAAGATTATTTTGCTACATTAGATAATTCATGTAAATGTTGCATTAAGTAAGACAGGTTACATACATAATTTTCTGTATCTCACGAAACAACTTCGCCTTGAAGTTCATATTTTGCTGTGCATCAAATATTCTGTAACTATTACATTACATGCATTATGTCATGGATTAAATTAGGGCAATACGTTCTGTTTCATGTAGAGTTATCTGCATCTCTTACATTTCTGTACATGCAAATTAGTTGTTTATTTTAGATAAGCGTTGTGATTGTTTTTCTACATATCAGACGTTCATTAAAAACCGAATATTCCTAGTTGCGCTTTACACATTGTTTAATTTCAATTTTTATATATATATATATATATATATATATTTTGACTGGAGCAACAACTGAGGACCTTACATACACCTACCTTTCTGAGGACTGCACGATAATAAATTCGTTCCACGATAATTAAAAAGCATTCATACAGCACAGTACTAAACATTTAAATATACAACCAGAAAATCGTTTTTAACCATAAAAAGTGAGGCTTCACGGTAGTACATGTAAAGCGAGACGGTGTATATTTACGGTTCAGTATACGCATAATCAGAGGACCGATTTTACATACAACTGATTCAGCGAGGACTAAGCGGTGTTGCCAAATAATACTGCTTAAGGCCAGTCTTTCAATGCTCCCATAGAGTTCTAGACGAGCTAACAGTAACATTTATCCCCCTTGTTACAGTTTTTTCTGTCTTTCAATTGTCCGGTAGTCTACGTCAGAGGTTAGTTTACTTGTTCCATAGGATTAAACTTCTCGGGTAGCAGAAGCAGCTGACAGTACTATTTCGTCAGGATAAGACAGCTACGAGTGTGTACGAAAGATTTCGAACGGATGTAAATGTAAATAAAGTGTTTATAAAAAAATACTATTTTTCTCTATAGTAACTAATAAATAAATAAATTTTACAAATTGAAGAAACTAGAAATGGTTAGTCATTTAAATCCAGACCTCGGACTTATCGTTGTAATCATTTTATTTTTTCGGTTGATTTCTATTTTTCCAAAGATTTAAATTAAAGAAAACCACTGTTCAAACATTACTGGAAAAAATTCAAATAATACAGCACTATTTTATAGTTATGCAGATTAAATTGTTTATATTTCATAAACCATTGCGATAAATATCAAATGAATGTTTAGAAAACATTTAATGAGATCTTGCTGCTAAGAGTTATACATTTATTCTTTGAGGCTTTCGCGGTTTCTCGAACTGTCAATATTACAATTTACTTTCGGCTTGGACCGTGGCGTTATTAGAGAACTGCACCCAGCATTATCGGGTAAGGTAGCTTGTCTGTCATTACAAGCATTTGCTCTAGAAGTTTGAGCAATATTTGTTCGTAGGCCATGCCCGCCTAAACAGGGCCGTGTGATTAGACTATTTAAACCTTGGGACGGACAAGAATTTGATCTTAATGTATTTTGTTTGCCAGGACAATAATACTTAATCGTCTTATACCTGTTAGCTGTTTGTAAACCCATACAAACTAACGTTTCGCAAGACATTGCAGCTTACATCTTCAGAGTAAATAGAACACAATGTTCTAATATCATACATTCATATCAAATCCTTGTCCGCCCCAAGGTTTAAATAATCTAAGCACACGGCCCTGTTGGGCAGACAGGGCCTACGAACAAATATTGCTCAAACTTCTAGAGCAAATGCTTGTAAAGGCAGACAAGCTGCAGGTAGGACCTTACCTAATAATGCTGGGTGTAGTTCCTAAATGACGACGCGGTCTAAGCTGAAAGTAAATTGTAATATTGATAAGAGTTATAAATTTGACGAATTCGTTAAAATCAATGTACTTATTGTATAAATATTAAGCTGCTATTACTTACGAGGAGGTATTGATATATAGTTAGCCTGAAAAGTTTCTAGTAAAGAAAAGTGAATATGGTTGCTATGGTTACAACTATGATGTTTTATAAATTAGTTCTCAAACTTTGACATTCATAAGTTGAACGGTGATCAAACTGTGAATTTTTTAAAACATCATGTCAGAGGAAAGGAAGGAATTTGAAAAAATAGAGTTTCGGTCAGTTATTAAGTATTTATTTGTGAATGGGTTATCGGGCAAAGATATTTTTGCTGATATGATAGAAACCTTAGGTGATCCTGATCAATGTCCTTCATACGCTACTATTAAAACTGGGTTGCGGAATATACAAGAGGAAGATCAGATGTGAAAGATGAGCACCGCCCTGGAAGACCAATTTCTGTGACCACTCCGGAAAATATTGATCCTGTCCATGATACGATTTTAGAAAATCGACGTATTGGGATTAAGAATATTGCAGAAGGATTTCACATTTCCTATGAACGTGTGTGTCACATCATTCATCACGACTTGGGTATGAGAAAGCTTTCGGATAAATGTATTCCAAGATACTTGAACGTTGATTAGAAGTGCGTTCCATTGACAACGTCAAAGGAAATCTGCTGCCGTTTTGCAGAAGATTTCTCAAACTTTTTGGATCGGCTTGTTACTATGGACGAAACGTGGATCCATCACTATTCTTGCTTCAGTTTTCTGGTACAAAGATGGGATAATTCTGATAGATTATTTGGAACGGGGTAGAACAATCACGGGAGCATATTATTAGTATTAGTTGCTAACTAAATTATGTAAGAAAACTGTGGAAAAATGCCGTGGAAAACTTGCCAGAGGTGTGCTCTTTTTGCAAGACAACGCTCCTGCTTACAAATCGTTGATTGCAAATTGATGAAATTGGTTTTGAATTGGTCGACCATCCGCCCGATTCTCCGGATTTAGCACCGCCAGACTATTATTTGTTCCCAAAACTAAAAAAATATTTAAAAGGTAAAAGATTTTCGATAAATAACGAAGCAATAACGTTGAGGAGTGGTTTGCAGACCAAGACAATGATTTTTTTAAATGGCTTAGAATTACTTTATGAACGTTCTGCTAAATGTTTAAGTCTTAAAGGAGATTATGTTGAATAAATAAAATTATGTTTTGAAATATTGTGGCGATTTATATGGTAGGCTAAGTACTTATCAATACCTACTCGTATGCAGGGAGCCAATCTAATCGCCAAAACTTATTTTAAAGGCCACCGTATAGCCACCCGTTTTTCTAGAAAAGCGCCCGGTCTACAACTATATCGCATAATATGAGTTTATTAAATAATTAGACATTATTTTATCCTAACAGAAAAAAATAGGAAATAGGAAAATTACATATTTTATTAACCTTCCAAACGCACAGTTCGTTTTTGTAGCATGAAGTGCATTGTGCGGTCGCACTGATCCCAAGCAATAGATATTATAATATCGTTTTAATTATTAGGTTTTTATTAAACCCACAGTAGGAGCATAAGAACAAACGTGTTTTTAGTAATATTTATAACTTAGAATTACTAAATATAATTAAAATAAATGACACAGAGTGTTCTCTGCATCATCTTCCACAAGATACTGTATTAAAATTCAAGGACACTACTGCACTGTTTACTGTTCACAACTAATCGTTATTTCATTAAAAAAAACTGCCATAAGCCAACGTCGTTATGTGTGCTGTAACACATAATTTATCTAGTACGTCAACAGCATCTTTGGTGATATATATTATATATATATTGCTATAGTAGTATACCCCCTTACCTTATTTAATACGTTCAGCAAACCAAGAAGAAAATTACTATGAATTACGTATTAAAATTAGTGAAGGTAACTCACAATCTATACCACGGCTATATAAGACTCTCAGGGTAAATGCTGTTTTAGAACTCACTGCAATACTGTTTAATTTAGAAAACTAAGGAATGTACGGTAAAACACAATAATGAAGTTTTAATTTTGAAATCCATTTTATGTGCCCTTTGGTTTTACAAATTTTAAAACTACAGTCTAAATACATAAATGGCACAATTGAAATTTCACTTTATTGTCAAATAACTTTAAAATGTCACCCACCTTTATTCGTTGTCACAAACACTAGTCGTCTTCCTTCTTCTTCAGTCAACCCCTCCAAATCACACCAAAATTCCTCTACCTGCAGTCCAAATCCACATAAACACCAACCTCGGCTCGAACAACTTCTCTTGGATGTTTTATAAATTTTAGCAGAATCTCCAAATACTTTTCTTATTTAAGAACGACTTTTAAAATAAAATATGACAGTCGTTCAATAGTAATTTATTCAGCAGTCCATATAATATCCATAACAAATTTCAATATAGTAAGATCACAATAATACTTTTTTGTACGAAGAACTTAAATTGTTACAGCTTTCCATTTACAAACACTTTCTTTAATTGAATAAATAATAATTTAAGACTTTATCAGTAGAACAAATTCATGCAGCTTTCATTTAATTAATATTTTTCGTAACTCATCAATAAAATTCATTTTTTCCCATTATCAATCATGATCAAAAATTATTAAAAAACACAACCTCCTATCTATAAATAATTTACATAATAACAACAACCATCGGTACAACTCACATTATAGATAAGATTTACCAAATATTAAAATAAATAAATAAATGATCTGAAATATGTTTTTGAATAGATTTGGGCCGAAAAAGAAACAGATTATAGAAAGTTCCAAATCAACATCATCCCTGGTTTATTATCAATAGTATAAAGTTTATTGAAGAAAAA
>JABXWE010010375.1:0-11924 GCA_014611495.1 Limonius californicus | reverse complement strand
CGTAATAAAAGTGTCTTGGTTTAATTATTTTTAACTTTTATTTAATCTTCGGTATTTCTTACTAACATTACAAACTATATTGTAGATAAGTATTTTAAGTATTGCATAAACGTTAACATAACTAGCCGCTCGTTATTTTTGAGATTGTATTATCATTTCCTTGTAAATCGTGGAAACATTAAGACGATAAAAATCCCTATGTATCATTTTCTTGGTGTAAAATTGCAATAATTTGTATTGAATGACAAATGGTTTCTTTCATGAAATGTTACTACAATTTTTATCATATATTCGACAAAAATAATAAATTATACACCTCATGCTCGTAGGTTGTATTTATTTACAGCGTTACAGTAGTTGTTGGATTTTATGTACTGTAATCAACACCGCATTGTTTGGAAATGAGACATATTTTTCATTTTGTTGGTTAACGTTATACAGTGTGAATATATATTAGAAATTGTTCAGAAACCATCAAGGCTGCGAATAGATGCTAAATTAGCTTTGTTATGTATGCATTTATTCATAGTTTTACAATCGATTGTAGCTTGATTGAGAAACGAACCCTTATTTGATAAATATAGATACAGTTCATAAAACTTTTTACTTTGATACTTTGATATTTTCAATACTTTGATACTTTAGATATCTTGATACTTTCAACATTTCAGATAATTTGATAGTTTCCATAACTCAGATTTAGATACACACACATTTGAAAACTCCAAGGATATTCTTACAAAATCATAAAAATAAATTGTGTATCGTTTACATCGTACATTTAACGTATATGTATATCAGTTGAAATGTTCAAGGAAGAATAATTTTGTGGAAAACACGTGAAAACGGAAGAACAAGAACTTTCGGTGATTTGCCAACGTAGACATCATACTCTGTATAAAAATTTGATTTGTGGCTTTGTCGCGAATTGTCCGTATATAAAAAGGTAAATTTTTTTTGGAAATACCGCTTATTGGAAGAAATGTTTACTACCTCATTTTGTTACATATTAAACAATTAGTAATACTATATATAAATATTTTTGAAAATCTGTGTTGTTAGTTAAAATGCCCACATTTCGAAAAATATCCCTAGACTTTTCTGATGTGTGTACTTTGATATTGCGATAGTTTCAGTATGTTCGATACTTTTCATAACGCGATAATTTCGATGCTATCACTTTTGATATGTTAATACTTTTGATAGCTTGGTATTTTAATAGTTTCCATACCTCGACGCATTAAATACTTTGATACTTCGATAATGTCGATATGTCCCATAGTTTGATACTTTCCATAATTCTATATTTTTGATACTTTAATATTTTCTAAACTTTGATACTTTCAATACCTCGCTACATTAATACTTTCCATACCTTGATCATCATCATCGTCATCATTGACAGCCTTTTTGTCCCACTGCGGGGCATCGGCCTCTTCTCCGCCACGTGTTCCTCCTCAGCGCTAAGTTAGAAATACGGAGAATCTACATTAAGATCCCACGGCTGCAGGTCGAATTGGGAAATTGTGGTGTTGAGTTGCAGACAAAATTTAAAAAAATCTGCATAGTACTGCTTAGGTTTCAAACCCCAGTCAGAATCGACGCTTTGCTCAGAAAGCGAACGCTCTACCAACTGACCTACCACCACCATACCTTGATATTTTCGATATATTCCTCTTATATTTTTTGATATACTCATCAAATAACTGATAGATTGGTTTTCAGGTATTAAAACCCTGAAAAATAAATCGCACATAACCAGTTTTTCGTTACCTTTAAACCCTAATTCCCCTTCAATTTCGTAAAGTATTTAATATACCAAACACAAGAATATTTCTTTGAAAACCTCATCAAGCAAAAAAATCTTGAAACTCAATTCTCAGAATGTAGCACTTCCGCAAATATTCCTATAAAAGATACACTGATTGGTTATTTACGTCCAGGTTTTCTGTAAATTCATCACCAAGTTTAAATTTCATTTCGAAGCGAAAAAAGTATGCCATAATAAATAAGATTTCTACTTCATTATAATCTCTTGACAGGTAGAGTATGAAACAGCTCTTTGTGTAAATCATATTGATAATTGAATATGAAATTCCAAGGACTTTTATTTGCCGCATAGAAATACACATCGACAAATTACAAAGAAAACTTAGGCGCCAGCTTGAATTTATGAATAAATTTTAATAACATTATCAAATTAGTATGAAAGGATATTATGCTAATACGGGCGAACGAGACGCACAAGGCCACATATTTTGCACGAATTACATAATTGCACGGGGATTATGAAAGTGTGGTGTTTCTCCTAATTAGTTCTAGAAAACAAAAATAACAGCTAGCGAACGGGCAGGTTTGCATACTTCGCAGAACACACATTATATATTACATATGTTATCTCAACAGATTGGAGTCGTGAAATTCGAAAGGAATATTACGTTAAAATCAAATATATCGCGGATGGTCGACCAGATGGCTCGAAAGCGCTAATGGCTAAAACAAAGGCAGAATGGGCTTGTTCCCTGGTTGACAGTTGGCCACTAAAACGCACCAACGCTGCCATATGTATACCAAAAGCTATGCAGATTCCACTCTCGAGACAATTTAATAACGACAGAAGGCTGCATCAGTCTATCTGCTTTTGGATTTTATCGAAAATTTAATAAATTATTTAAAACAAGGGTGGAGGCTTTATACAGTTTAATACGTTTCCCAAAAGATAACTTTGAAATTTCCATGAAATTTTAATAATAAGGTGCTGGAAAACCTATTTTGCTAATTTATGCAAAAGAATATCCCTTATACTAAAAACTGAAATTGAATGTTTGAAAAAGATTCTTTACAACGTCGTAAACTCGTGGAAATGACAAAGGAGGAGGAGATGAGGCGTCAGAAGGAAAGCTAAATATGGGAAAGCTGGAAGAAATCGACGAGACCGAAGGTGTAGATGCGAACAACGAGAAAATGAAAATATGACTAGAAAAAAGGCCTTTTCATAGCGTTCTAAACATACCTGTATGTTGCTGGAACAGTGTTTTCGAAATTGCCTTTAATGAAGCTTGAGTTGTACATACTTCTCAGTGAAAGCTCCTAAACAATATTTCTAAATCAAAGAATATTAGAAGCTGGCAGAGGTGTGCGTTTAGAAAATCTAAGAAATTAGACAGGCATAGGGGATGGAAGTGACACATAAGGGAAGGAAGTAGGCAATTGGGCAGAGGTAACATAGAGATATAGAGACGAAAATTTAATAGAATCTATAATAAAACACTACAAAGTAATTTTAAAAGTAGCAAATATTTTTACATAAAAATTACTCAAAAACCAATGGTGTTTCAAAGATTACAAAGAATGCTCCCACAAAAAAAATGATGCCAAAATCCCAAAAACTATCCACAACAATCCTAATTAATGTTTATTTATTTCTAGGGCGTATGGCCAATCATCCACGCCAGTGAACGATCTCACCACAACGAAACAATTTTCCTTTTGGCAAAAATCGTAGTTAGAAACCCCAAAAGATCTTTCAGAAACAGATAATATATGGATTATACAGGAGAGTGATCTAGAAAGACAATGTGAAATTGGGTAGAAAGGGAGTTACGAAGAAAGGCAGAGAGAGGAAGGAAGAGAGAAGGAAAAGGTAGAGCAAGTGATGGATGGAGGAAAACAGTTAGAAACATATGAGCGTAGGCGGTGAAGGGATGGATTTTAAAGAGGGATGGAGATAAGGAGGGAAATGTGGGAGTGAGTGGGGGAAGAGGGAGGCAGAAAGGAAGAGAGACGTAACACAATACCAGATTATAATTTCCAAATTTCCGTAAAATACTATAGTAGGTACTAAGTAAAAGCTGAAAAAAAACACCAAAACAAACAAAAATGAAACATAAATTCCTAAAGCCCTTGGCGGAAAACACTAATAAGAAAATCTCACAAATCATATAATTTTAAACCCGACCCTAGTATAAGTAGCTCTTGGGAAAAATAACGAACAGGTAAGAGGAAAAGATAAACGGGAAAGAATGGGACGGATGAGGAAAGGTAGTGTATGTCTGCAACGTAGACGGATATGATGAAGAAAAAATAATGTCACACTTTTTTGTAGTACAATCAACTGCGTTTTAGCAATGTTCAACTATCATGTAAATGTTGAAGTTGAATTTCGAAAAAGATTCTTTAAAAAAGTTCGTAAACCCGTGGAAATGGCAAAAGAGGAAGACATTAGGTGACAGAAGGAAAGCTCAAAATAGGAAAGCTGGAAGAAATCGACGAGACCGAAGGTGTAGATGCCAATAACGAGAAAATAGCCATGTGACTAGAAAAGATGCCAACAAACACCTTTTGATAACGTTCCAGACATACCTGTATGATGCTGGAACGGTATTTTTGACTGTTTTCCGGAAAAATGAGGTTGAATTCTAGACAAATCTCATTGAAAGCTCATAAAAAATATTTCTAAATCAAAGAATATTAACAGATGTTAGAGGGGTTCGTTTAGAAAAACTAGGAAATAAGAAAGGAATAGAAGATCGAAGTGGGACATAAAGGAAGGAAGTAGGCAATTGGGCAGAGGTAGCATAGAATTATAGAGACGAAAATTTAATAGAATGTAAAATGAAACACTACTAAGTAATGTTAGAAGTAGCAAATATTTTTACAGAAAAATTGCTGAAAAACCAATAGTTTTTCAAGGAATAGGAAGAATGCTCCCACAAAAAAAGAATGCCAAAATCCCAAAAACTGTCCACAGCAATCCCAATTGTTATCATTTATTTATTTCTACGGCGTATAGCCAATCACCCATGCCAATGAACGATCTCACCACAACGAAACAATTTTCCTTTTCGCAAAAATCATAGTTAGAAACCCCAAAAGATCTTTCAGAAATAGATAATATGTGGATTATACAGAAGAGAGATTGAAAAAGACAATGTGAAATTGGGTAGAAAGGGAGTTACGAAGAAAGGTAGAGAGAGGAAGGCAGAGAGAAGAAGGAAGAGAGAGGGAAAAGGTAGAGCACGTGATGGATGGAGGGAGTGATGGATGGAGGGAGTGATGGATGGAGGGAGAGAGTCAGAAAGATAGGCGTAGGCGGTGGAGGGACGGATGTTGCTAAAGAGGGAGGGAGCTAAGGAGAGAAATGTGGGGACAGAGGGAGGATTGTCGAAAAGGAGGAGGGAGGATTGTGGAAAAGGAGGAGGAAGGATGGATGGAGGAGGGGATTGATGGAGGAAGGGAGGTTATTAAGTGGGAAAAGATAGATAAGTGAGGAACGGGGGAAAGCAGGTAGGAAGATAAATTGACTTAACGAATTACCAGATTGTAAATTGCAAATTTCCATTAAATACTATGGTGCTACGTAAAAGCACACAACAAACAAAACAAAAAGCATAAATACCTAACATGAACAGCAGAAAACACTCCAATAAGAAAATCTTGTAAAATATCAAATTTTAAACCCGAACTAAGTACAAGTAGGTCTGTGGAAAAATAGCCGACAGATTTAAGGGAAAAAATAGGGGGGGGGGAGGGGTGAGTAAAATAATGAAGAAAAAATTATACCATACTTTTCTGCAATAGAGTATTAACTGTGAATCTATCTCTATCTATCAACAGCCTTTCCGTCCCATTGCTGGGCATCGGCCTCTTCTCTGCCACGTGTTTCTCCTCAGCGCTAAGGTAGAAACACGGGGGACCTACAGTTTAACGTCGAATCCGAACGACAGAAATTCCAGAAAAGGTTTTTAGCATTAAGATCCCACGGTTGCAAGCCGAATTGGGAAATTGTGTGTGGTGGGTGTGAATAGTTTGACGCTATTTTGTAACTGCGTATAACCGTCAAATTTAAATTTTCTCGTCGTTAATTTAATGAAAATTAAACCTAATGTATGTTAATTACCATAGAAACTTCGACTTACATGAAACTAAGTTAAACAATTTTCTCTTTATATCAATCGCGAAAAAAAAAAACGAAATACACCTTTAAGACTTGAAATCGATGCAATACTTAGTAAAATACTTAATGGGCGATGAATTATTTAGAGCAAATGCTCAAATACCTTCCTATTCGATACAATGAAATGCTCTTTAATTTATTTTCGCAAGTACTTCTTCAGAACGTTTAATTGAAATTGAGAAATAAGCAATCGTTTCTGTTAATTAAGATATTAGTAAATACCGATATTATTCATAATATTACTATTACTAATATTTACTATACCTGGGCATTATATACATAATTTACAAGAAAATTTGAACAGAAATTGAAATTACATCAAATCAAGAACAATAATAGACACCGCATTTCAAGACCTCAAAGTTGATATAATTGACACTTAATGGTGACAGCTGTCAAAATTCAACTAGCGGCAGGTTAGCACTTAGTAAACAGTAATGCCAACTTTAAGGCATTTCTCATGGGCTACTCTAATTTACTTTTTCAATCACCTGCTGTATATTCCATTTATTCATTTTCCAGATACTCGATTCTTGCAAAAACTTGACATTAAAAATTTTCCAATTATTTTGTTTATAACGTAGTCAACTTTTAAATACAACCACAAAAAACACAAAGTTATATGATTACCCGCTGTTATCTAATCATTTTTGCCAGAAACTAATTACAAGTACATATTTTTAAACAGCTGGATGAACACATTTTAATTGTTCTTCGATGTTCCTAAACACATGGCATCCCAGGAATTTAAGTTGTTTGTCCGGATGTTAAACCCGGCCCTGTTTACACCTTTTCAGCAGGAAACAAAGGCTAAAAAAGCATGTGATTCTTCATGTTCTACTTAAATCTCAATTATTGTAGAGATAACGGAGAAACGTCACAATGCCACGGGAAGAGCAGCAGGAAGCGACCAATCGGCGCAATAAAGCGTCATCCGGGACAGTGATTACTGACCAGATGTTCCTCGACTTCCTGATTCACCTCTTGTTTTTGTAGCCATCGGTTTGTTTATCTGATATCTGCATAAAGTGCCTCATTAATAATAATACGAGAAATTCAGGTGTTCGCACGCCGCTGTTGTGTCTTACGGGATGAGCCAAACAAGATTATCTGGTTATTTCTAGTTCTTGGGGAATTGTAAAACCGAAAAAAACCCAATAAAAAACCCAATAAAAACAAAAAGCGAATACAACCACTTTGGAAAAAATTACTCGGAATGACGTGTATGGCTTCTCAGGTGTTGGACTACTTAGATGCCTTTCTACTACTGTATATTTTAATTTAGCCGAGCGCAAAGAGCGTTTCAGCACTTTCACTTACCTCTTCCTCCTACACTGACATAATTTACCGTCGATTTTAAATCGAAAATTGAGTAATGATGTTGAAAATCGTGCGAAGTGAAACCGTAGCTTTAAAACGTACTTCCAGGACCGAACTGGCCAAAAGAGCTAGCTACTATAATGTGGGGGCACCTATGGTACGTGTCTAATCGAATCGTTCATGCAAATTTGAAAGTACCCAACGTCAGAGAGGTTATTTTCAAATATGTTACCAAAGGTATAAAAAACCTTTAAATTCTCCCGAATGCGAGTATCCAACCCCTGGTGTATAAAACTTACGGCAGACGGCTCAAAGTTTATGGCCAACAGATATTAGCAATATAAGGTTTTACATGTACATACATGTATTTAATCATTTGTAAGGTAACCCTCTGGGTGTCACTTTTACCGTGATATATAATATATAGTCATCAAATTAGCTTATAGAATGAATGCGTATATATATATATATTTTGAGAATCCTGGTTCCTAATAAATGGGACAAAAAAATCGTATGATTTATCTGGGGTCTTGTAGTGTGATAGAATGTAATGTATAAAATGTGTATGTACAAACCTGTACAATTGGAAGGACAGTGAATATTCATTGTTCAGAAGATTACATGCCTTCTGCGAAGAGATTATAAGGGTTAAGCACAAGTCAAAATGTTACCAGAACTGTGCCACCCAATTATACCACGAACGGCGTCAGCAGGAACATATTTGAATATTCCAATTGTGAAACACAACTACTAAAAATCAATAAATCAGTTATGCAGTACATCCAGGAAGCATTTCCTATAATTACCTACTACATTCTACACATAAGTAGACAAAAAAATAATAAAATGGAGACCACCTCAAAGAAAGAAAACGTCGAAACTGAGGAAGGCGTACCAGAGTCTATGGCAGCAAGAAATCTGGGAGAAGAAGACTGGAGAGACAGAGACAAGTGGAAAAGGGTATGCGAGAGACGTCCTGTGTGATGTACAATTATTATATACGCCCTATATTGTATATATAATCTAACTCGCATATACAGTGTGTCTCACTGTACCACCCCAGTATTTTGTTTATATATTATCGATTCAAAAAATTTCTTTTTTCTGATTATACCTCTCACTAAACTGTAATTTAAGGGTATGTTACTTTCCCTTCACGGTGAAATGCTAGCCTACTACGATTTACAATAAAGAGCAAAATTGGAGAAGTCGTATTAGGGATTTTTTACAACAAAATTTTGTTAATAAAAGTTGTTCAGAATCGTCCAAATAAGCTAAATCCAAAATTTCATTACAAACAAAAAATATTGAAAATTTTGTTTTTCTAAAAAATTCATCTTGGACTTTTTTTTGGACAAAAAAAATTTTCAATATTTTTTGATTGTAATGAAATTTTGGATTTAGCTTATCTCAACGATTCTGAGCAACTTTTATTAACAAAATTTTGTTGTAAAAAAATCCCTAATACGATTTCTTCAATTTTTACAAACAAAAATATTGAAATTTTTTAGAAAAAAAATTTTCATAATTTTTTGTTTGTAATGAAATTTTGGATTTAGCTTATTTGAACGATTCTGAACAACTTTTATTAACAAAATTTTGTTGTAAAAAAATCCCTAATACGACTTCTTCAATTTTGCTGTTTATTTTAAATCGTAGTAGGCTAGCATTTCACCGTGAAGGGAAAGTAACATACCCTTAAATTACAGTTTAGTGAAAGGTATAATCAGAAAAAAGAAATTTTTTGAATCGATAATATATAAACAAAATACTGGGGTGGTGCAGTCTACAGTGAGACACACTGTATATAAAAGTAGATTTTGGAATTTCATACTGAGAGATTACAAAAGTGGAAGATCTATGTTTGCATCTTTTCGTTACGGCTTGCATCATACAAACGGTTTCCTCTGTAATTTAATTTGAGGAAAATATAAAACTCCACAAGCGGAAGACGTGAATTAACGCGACTATCTTCACTTTAAATGAAAAAATAACAACTTTTCCAGTGGATGGAGACAATGATTGACTACTTAACACACTAGCAACTGTACAAATTATAGGTTGCTTTATAAAAGACGTAGGTTTGCATGCAATCAAAATCGGTATTGTTTTCGAATCACTGAACTGGAGTGCCTTTCGGGGTGTAACAATAATAACATCCTAAAAATTCTAATATGAAGGGATGGGTGCGGCGATAAATAGGCACAGTTACTAACTGGTTAATTATATTACAAAGGGTTAGTTTTTAAATAACTTTATGGATATGTAATTTACATCTGCTAAAAGTGATTGTTTATTATATAGAGTAAATAAATGATTATTTTTGTTTGAGGACGATTTGATTTCAGTTATTTTGTTTTAATTTTAAAAATATATTTGTGCAAAGCGTAGGCCACCTATTGTATAATAGACACAATAAGCAACTTATGTGAATTCCCGCTAACTTTAACATTTGTAAATATTACAATTGGCGGGTAGATGGCGCCACAAAACAATAAATAGAATAGTTTCCTACTAGGTGAAAAATGTATCATTTTTTTAAATTTAACGGTAATTTATACTTTCTCATACGTTTTTTACGAAAAGAAGTAGCTAACTATTATTGTTTTAATGCATTATTAAAATGTTAACTAACTTATACTGTATTTTTATAGACTCCGTCTATAGTTACAACCAAATTTGTATCAAAATATATATTTTAAATTTTGGATAGTTTGCAGTCTTGTGCGTGAAGGTGATTGGTATTATTTCCGATTTGCCTAAATTGTCAGAAGAATCCCGATATATATATTTTATTTGCTGTTTGTGTACCAATTCTTATTTATGTTAAAATAAAATATTGACCTAGTGTTTTATACTAGATTTTTGATAAATATGTAATTATTGTACCTCCATTTTCATTAATTAGGCTTGTTTAAATTGATAACATGCAATGAAAAAGCTTCAAATATTATTTAAAATTGATGAGAAAAATATGAGAAATCTGTCCAAATAATCATGTGACTGATAATGTAGAATTCTATCAAGGGTTCTTAGTATTACGGTGAAGCACAAGTTCGTAGTGTTTTTATTAATATATTTTACATGAAATTCTGCAGATTTTAGAGCATAAATATGTCGAATTTTGTAAAATAATTTGCACAAAATTAATTCTGTATGACATGAAACAAAATTTTGTAAATATACTTTGTACAAAATTCTATAATGTGTCATGCTAGCCTCAGGCTTGTATGACACGGCACAGAATTTTGTTCAAAGTGTTTTCTGTCATGCAGCAACATGTTCAAAATTCTGTAGATTCATGTTCTATAACCTACAGAATGTTGTTCATAGTCAGCGTCGCAACGATGCTCAAACGAGCAAATTGTAGTGTTTATCAACGATCACAGAGGGCAGAGAAAAATATGTTTACCACGTGTTTACCCGGCCATGCAGACACTCCGCGCACTTTGTCTTATCTCGCTCGTGTTCTATATTGCTGCAGTTTGTTCGCGTTCATGTAAAATAAATAAATAAAAGCGCTACGAACTTATGCATCAACCTAATATATAAAATATTCATCATACTTTATCGACAGCCACATGATTATTTTAAGTTTTCTCACAAATCTCAATGTAATTTGCACCTATTTGTGCATGCTCACAGACAGAATTTTTTACAAAATATTGTACAAAATTCTGCGCGTGTCATCACAGGCCTTAGTTACAGTTTTCTTGTATAAAATATTTCCTTGCAGTGGAAATAGTTAGAACATCCTTGATGTTACACCCAATCAACAGCAAATACTCTAGAGTTAAGTATGATAGGTAATGTACTACAATCTTCTGTATTATGGAAGCTGAATACTTTAAATTACATTTTTATTCGTTTCTTGGCACAGTTTCCAGTCTTGATTTAACATACTTGTTCAAATATTAAACAATGGTAGCGCCATCTAGTGTCCTAATTTGTTTTATTACGTATGCATGCGTTTTTTTTGCAAGTCCAATGTTAATGGCTGCTGGTAAATGTAATCATAAAGTGTGTTCGACAAATAATAGTTATTTATTGTATAAGTGTTTTAGATAGCGTTTTATCCACGCAAGGTTCGAGAGTTTAATTTTCTTGAGTGGATAAAACGCAACTAAAACACGAATGCCATACAACGTTTTATCCACAATCACGGTCATTTAGATTCAGATTTTATCAAAAAATGATTTGATATTTCGCTCTGACTAACGTCAAAAATTATTGAAATTATTTAAAAAAAAACTTTGGAAGGCGTTGAATGGTTGCTAAGGTGATGAATGGTTGTTCTTTAGTTTCGATTGTTTATCGACTCCATTTGTGAAGTTGGTGAAAAATGCAAGAAAGCGATTTTGTTCCCGAGAAAATCAAAAAGGAAGCTAAAGAAGCAATTCTCCAATTATTGCCTGTGAAGTCCAGGCAACATTATGAAAAAGTATTTTCCGAATTTAATGAATGGAAAGAAAAACGGGGGGTAAGGACAATAAATGAAGAAGTTCTGCTATCGTATTTCTTTAATTTGAAGAAGAAGTATGCAATTTCATCCATTTGGTCGAAGTACTCGATGCTGAAGGCCGCTATGAAGGTCCATAAAAACATAGATATTGGAAAATATAGTAAGCTCACTGCCTATCTGAAGAGT
>JABXWE010010369.1:0-33994 GCA_014611495.1 Limonius californicus | reverse complement strand
GTTGCCATGACAACTTTTTCGGACACTATCCCAAAAAGTTGCCATGACAACTTTTTCGGACACTATCCCAAAAAGTTGCCATGACAACTTTCTAGGATAATTTAGGTAAATAAAGCAGAATAGTTTAATAAAACAATTAAACAACTTTATTTAATCTAATAGGTATAACAATATGAAAAAATTATTAGGTTTGTAAGTTAATTTAATATGATAACATCATTCATTATTATTAAACACTTATTTCCCAAAATGAAAATGAAATGGATTTGCTGGATTCTGCATTTTTTGTGTTTACATTAAACAATCTGGTTACTATGGTGGCATGGTAACTAAAATCCGAAGCTCACTATTTTCGAGACATATTTACTCCGATCACATTAATCATTCTTAATAATAAGAGGTTTGAATGTGTTTTTGGGAGCTTTAACAAAAAAATGTTGTTTGTAACACGTACCTAAAACGTTTTTTCGGACTCATCTGTTATTCCGGACTCGGCTTCGCCTCGTCCGGAAACAACAACGATTCGTCCGAAAAAACATTATTTTAGGTACTTGTAACAAAAATAACTATTTTGTTACAAGTTCGTCCGAAAAAACATTATTTTAGGTACTTGTAACAAAAATAACTATTTTGTTACAAGTACCTAAAATAGTTATTTTTGATTCTAGATTGCGAAATGATACTTTTGCATTCGGGAATGAAAGTTTTTTTTGCGAGCGCTAGCGAGCAAAAAAATCATTCGAGAATGCAAAAGAATTTCGCAATCGAGTATCAAACAACGTTTTTTCGAAAACTGCGGCTCCAAATTAGTGGAAACTCAAAGAAAACTTCTGACATTTATAATCGAGATCAATCTCTACAATCATCTTGGTGTTAAATCTGGTATGCTCTGACCGCTCTGAACAACTAATTATGATAGCAACCCATAGCAACCATCAAACAAACATCGTAATCTCTAATTTTTTAACGTTTGGTTCCGATTTTGTGAGAATTACTCGTGTATTTGAAGTGAATAAAAGTAAAAATCAAAAATGAGTTCCGAAAGCGATGACGATGATCTGCCTTTTGATGTATTAGAAGCTGCACGAAGCGCAGTTTCTAGTACTGGATGTAAAAGTCTTTTTTGTTCTAGATTGTAAAAGACTTTTACATCCAGTAAACAAAAAAGACTCACTTTGACAATTGAAAATTCAACGAAAATGTCAACTTTTGATGACAGTTTTCGAAAATAATGTTTTTTCGGACGAATCGTTGTTGTTTCCGGACGAGGCGAAGCCGAGTCCGGAATAACAGATGAGTCCGAAAAAACGTTTTAGGTACGTGTTACAAACAACATTTTTTTACTTTCCCATACCTTATAGGTATAGGGTAAGTATTGAAATCATGAAAATTTTCGAAATCGAGATTTTAACGGATATATCCGTTTTGGGTCTCTAGGAACCCAAAAAAGTGGTTTTTAAAAATGTCTGTCTGTGGGTGGGTACGTACGTATGTACGTACGTATGTACGTACGTATGTGACGCTCCTACAGCCGAAAGTATTGTTCCGATTTTGATGCGCTTTGGAATGCGGGGGTGTATCGAAAATTCATCGAAAAAATAAGCTTTTCAAAAAAAATCCGAAACCGGAAGCGGAAGTTACGCATGTTTTTTTGGTATCACTTTTTTCGTGATTACAATTTTGAAACTTTTATCGCGGATAACGATAGAGGGTCATAAGACAAATCTGCTAGTTTTTTGCCGAACTCGCTAGCTTTAAACTGAAGGGCGCTATGATTTTTTGAAAATTTTGAGTTTAACGCCCAATTACTCGAAAACGGATGAATCGATTCAAATGATTTTTATTTTCTGAATAGTATATGAAGGGTAAAATGAGGTGATATAAAAAAGTTTTTTGAAAAATTATAAGGGGCCTAAATTACGTATTTTCAAAATTTTGGAAATTTTCAAAAAATTATTTCTCAAAAACTGCTCTGGAAAAAACTGGAATTTTTTTAAATTTCATATGTCGATAGACCTCGCAAAGGGCTATCGATATGTTTTTTGAAGAACTCCGTAATTTTCCTGTGGCGCCCTCTACGAAGCTTGGAAGTTTGAAACTTCAAACTCCTTTAATTAATAAACGAAAAAAGATAGGAAGCTGGGGTTTTCACTGAATCGCTCAGTACGTAATGGAGCATATGAATATGCAAAGAAATATTACACTCGTGGATATATGTAAGCGCACCGGCCCCCTCCCCCCTCTTTTTTAGAAAAATATTTTTTTTATTCTAACGGTTGTTATTTGTTTGCGTCAAAGAATCTTTTTCCGCGAAAATAAAAAAATCGATTTTTTATGCCCTACAAAATATAATTTCCAGGACTTAGAAAATTTTACCTCGGTAGCAACAGCAATCGGTACTAGTTAGACCGCGCGACGTATATAGTAGAGAATGAAGTATGCCTGGTTGCATATTAAAAGGAAATTAAGGGTAAGTCTGTTCGTTACGAGGCAAGGTTTTAGGATAGCACTTGAACAACCGTTTTGAGGAAAATAACTCTACTGTTGAATAAAGATGATATGAACAGTTTCCAGTATGGGAAAGTCCAGGGAGGCAGTCGCGTCCACTTATTTATATTCGTGAAAATAGTGTGACATAGTTGGAAGTTGATAATCGTAGAATCCTTATTTTATTATGGTTTTCTGTTAGTAGCTAATGTTGCTCAACAACAGTTAAATAGGCATTTACAGATGAGGAAGAACTCAATTTTTGCGAAAGAAATATCTGAAAAACCTGAAAATATGACAAATCTGAGATCCTTTGTTTACTTGGTCTAGAACATTTCGGTACAGTTACGGTGGACGGTTGGCTGATAAACGTTTGGGTATAGAGACCTTTAGTTACACAAACGTTCATCACGCGGGCATTTAGGTGCACTAGCTTTTAACTAGGAAGGCGTTTGGGCGCATAGACTTTGGACTGACAAACTTCTGGACGCGTGGACGTTTGGGCTGACAAACGTTTGTATATAGAGACGTTTAGGTGCACAGCCGTCTATCATGTGAACATTTGGGCGGCCGGACTCTAGGGTTGACAAACGTTTAGACGTACGGAAATTTGGACTGTCATACGTTTATGCACACTGACGTTCGTCGTGTGAACGTTTGACGAATTTGTGCTTGACCGGGCAGATGTTTATGCGCACGGACTTTTGGGCTCACAACCATCTAAACACACGGACGTTTGGGCATGTCAATGAATGGACAGCCCGAGGTTTAGGCATAGACGTTCCTCGTATAAGTGTTAGCTGACAAACGTTTAGATATAGAGACTTTTCGGTGCATAAACGTTCATCGACCGGAAGTTTAGGCAGTCGGACTTTTACGTTACAAATGTCTGGACGCATGGACGTTAGGCGTGGCAAACGTCTGGACTCTCAAACGTTTGGTATAGAGAAGGTTAGGGAAACAAACTTTCACAACACGGACGTTTAGGTGGCCGGACTCTTGGGTTGACAAGCTTCTGGACAAACGGAGTTTTGGTTGACAAACGTTTATCCACATGGATATCCATCGTGCGAACGTTTGAGCGCGCTAGCGTTTGACCGAGCAGACACTTGGGTGCACGGGCGTTTAGACTCACAAACGTGCGAACGTTTAGGCGCGCTAGCTTTTGACCGGGCGGACGTTTGGGCGTATGGACTTTTGGGGCTGACAAACGTCTGGGCACACGGACTTTTGGGGTTGACAAACGTCTGGACACACGGACTTTTGAGGCTGACAAACATATGGGTAGTCAAACGTTTAGGCACTGTGACGCTACTCGTGGAAGTGTTTGGGCATATGGACGTCAGGGTTGACAAACGTTTGTACATGCGGACGTTCGGGCTGGCAAACGTTCGTTTGGGTAGGCAGCCATTTAGGCATATTCACGTTCGTTATGCGATCGTTTAAGTGCGCAGACGTTTGGTCTGACAAACATTTGGGTTTACAGACATTTAAGTGCGCGCGTTAGTTGGGCGGATATGTAAGGGAGCACACTTTTGAGAACCCAGACGAGAAAGAAATTGATTTTGTTAAGAGCATTGGTCACATAATGCATTTCTGTAAAATTTGTAAGTCTCTTAACATTTTGTTGTTGATAATTACAAAACGAATAATTGGAATCTTTTGTACAGATTTTTATTTAATCAAGTCCATAAGGAATTTTAACAGAATCAATGGTACTTCTTGGTTGTATGTGTCGTATAATCAACTAAAATATGTTGATTATTACGTTCTATGAGGTGATTAGAGTTTTGGCTACTTAAATTAGATACACTAAGGAGCTAAAACTTCTAGACAGTAATGGAGACAAAAAGCGTAAATAGTCAGGCATTTTCAGTTACAGAAAAATGTATTACTGGACTAGTTTTAAATGTTAAAGTGTATATACCGCAAATTTAATTAATCAAAATCTGCTAGTTTATGCTTGCAAAACCAAAAATTAGGAAACGAGTTCAGGTAATATAAATTTCTGAACAAAATGAAGATGTGTTGATAGAATTTAATAACAATCTTGGAAATAAACCACAGTGTACTAAGCTTTCACCTAAATAGTTTTGCACCCTTAACGTTCTTGTACACAAACGTATCTGCGCCAAAATGACGTCCAATCAATTGTACACAAACGTATCTGAGTCAAAATGTGCACAAACGCCGAACTGTTATTCACATCGCAATCATTCTTCAAGACAATATAGATTTACTTAACTAGTACTAATTATGGGTTTATAGTGAAACGAATAGCACATAGTTTTGTTACCATTAATTAAATACTAATGAGTATCTGCCGCTAAAGTTGTACACCTACGTGAAACAAAATAAGCCTGTAATGTAATTTAAACAAAATTACCTCAATGATGTTTAGTACTAATAACAATTTCCATTAACATAATGATGATATTTTTTCATGGCGTAAACAACAGAAGCTTATTTTTTGTGTCACGTTAAGGACCACCTTTTGATAACTGGCAGAACCGCAAGGGTTGTGTGCGCTTCACTTGTCATTGGGGCATCAAGCTTAGCCACCCTTTTCATTGAATCAAGTGAGGGATGAAAAATAAGGTCGGCGTATTTGTCTTGGCGTTCTGGGCCGCCGTATTTTTCACAGATATTAAGTACAAAATACGAAGGGAAACAGTGATAAAATTTAATCCAGGAGCTTTTCTTGTATGGTTTCGGCGCCAGTGCAGCGACAACATGTTGATTGGAATCATTACTCGAGCGAAACCCTTCGAGAAGTTGTGGCAGCTGCGGTAAATAACGAGCGATGACTTTTCGTGGTTTTTCGAAAACACTTTATATGCAGAGCATGCGACGTCGTTAATATTTAATCTAGCACACAGCTTCATGAAATTTAGTAATCTTAATAAGTTTTTGAATAATGAAATTGCTGCAACCTTCGCGTGTGTGGGACTGGAACGCCTTCGTAGGCATGGCCTCCTCCTGAGATGAAGAGCAAGTGTAGTTCGCACACTTCAATATTGTTCAAACCTAGTTGGCAACTTCTTAATTACCTAGGGTCGATACAACGCCTTAGACGTCTAAGAACACACAACAGATTATACAGCGCCTTCATCATTGCTTTAACTAGAACCACAACGGAGTGCGCCATGGGAGACACACGTTTATATCTATTTATACAACAAGCAGAAAAAGTAGAGCTTCTTCTTCCATTTGGTAAACATTCACAAAGAAACGAATCGGTCTACGAGCTCAAGTTACGCATGCACTACGTTTTGTTGTTGTTTGTACACGCTATTTTCCACAATTTTAAAAGCTACGGTTTTAAATGCCCACGAACTCGTTCTGGGGGGTTGACAAGGTTTCATCGAGATAAAAAACCCTGCTGTTTGCCACATGTAACACTACTAGCCGTAACATAGAAACTATAAATCAGTGGCGATGAAAAACTGTTTCTAGAAAGATTCTGCCTCAAAAAATCGGATGCTTTTCAAACAATTTATGAACATTTCGGGCGATTCAGGTGGTCACGCTTGTTTAGTTCAAATTGATTTTAGGTGAAGTTATTAACGTTAAGTGCTTTCATAGCTCTCTCAGGTAATTACGACCGATTTCAGATCATTTAAGGATAATTTTCGAACTTCCCTGTATATTGGTAAAGATAATTTTGTGTTCCTGATTTTACTATGATTATGTAATACAATGTATCATAATGATTTGCTCACGCATACAACGTGAAATACTCGAAATATATAAACTTGTATTGCATTACTTGTCGGGATTATTGCGTTTTTTTGGCGACCCATCTTACTATTTACAAGAAGATTCATGCAAATTTCTTTAGTGTAAAATTGTAATTAACAGATTTCAATAAATTAAAACATAATTACATATTGGGGTATCTTTTTTTAATCGAAATTCCCATACAATTGTTGGTAAGTAATTGACATCTTTTAAGCAAACAGTTTAAAAATAAAGCAATTAACGGCCACGTCTTTTTCTTTAATTATCCAATTAACCTTAATTTCACACTGAGGTGTCACAGGTATTCCCAACCATTAATTAAGCAAATGGACCTCCTAAATTTCATACCTAATCAAATATTCTATTTCAGTTAAAATTGTAAACTTTAAATCAATGCTTTTAACTGAATAAATTAAATCTACTTTAGTTCCTACTTACTAATTTGTTCTGTACAAAAAACTAGCACACTTACACGATTTCTATGAGCCCGCAATTTGTGTATAGTGAAAGAGATTTTTTAATAACTTATTTGTAGTTTGGGAATTCCATCGATACATTCACCTGTTCCTATTGATTCAGTATTAAAGAAATCCTAGCGTTTTAAATCGATTTGTTAGTTGTTTAAATATTTTGTTGTTGTTTAAGATACTTTATCTATTGATCGATTATAGGAAATCGGACGACCTTGCTTCTAAATAGCATGCAATTAATAACCTTGCAAAAAGAAACCGAAGGAATTCAACAAAATGCACGTTGGTTCAGGTTTCAATTGACCAACACGCTTACCCCAAAAATCAAGCTAATTACATCTTGCATATTTCTCATCACGCAAGGTAATTGTGAGTATGTAGTGCCACCAATTGGTGGCCTAATTGCCAAGAATTAACTCTATAAACCGTTTAATATCGATTACCAGAGCAACCCGATTTTTACCAACTTACTGCCGTACAAAAAAGCTACGAAATCATTATTATTACAGCAGTCCAATATAAAACAAAGCGGAGATACAATTAAATTACATAATTACAATTCCACGATAAATAATAATGTTACCGCAGTCTTGCGTGTTCGTAAAAGGTCACGATATGTTTTCGATTGTCAACTAAATTCGGAAGCGTCCTAAGGAAACAGAAGCTTTCAAACTACCTACTAACTTCGAAATCGTCCACAGAAATTGAAATCTGTGTCTTGTACCCATCCATATCTTTTATTTGCCAGTGGAACTCTGTTATTCGCGGTGTCCAAAATAAATCATTTTCCTGCAGAATTTTTATATTTTATTTGACCGATTTATTATTGCAACAGGTACACCTATAAAACACTCTTTTATTACTTATTCATGAAATAAACACAAACTTCAGACTACTTTCCGGCTTTCTAGTTTGCACAGAGCCCATCCTAGCACACACAATTGCCAAATAAATGATCTTACGAAGCTCTGTTTCTAACAGTTCTAACTCGAGGGGGTTGAAAAGTGCGTTCTCACCACAGTTTATTGATTTTATATTATGCAGATTGGCACGGCCCATATATTACCTGATAACAGCAATGCCAATCTAATTAATACAGCATTAATTACTCACAATCTCACAACTCCAAATTGTTTAGGTACAAAATAAATTGAGGTTTTTTTTTCTGGTAAGACTGGACGTATAATTTAATAAGAACTGATTTACAAATATTTCCAGTAGAAGCAGACGTTAATTTTGCAAATTTGCAATTGGGAACCCATATCAGTAATAACAGCTAACATTTATTTGCAATGTCCATACAAAAATGAGAGACCTTAAAGTATAAAGCATAGATAGAGGTTTTCCATAATGGAAGGAAACATTTGTTAAAAGAAATAATGAAATAATATTGAGAAAATAAAGTGGTGACTTAATGGAAATAACATTGTTCCAAAATTTAGATACTACTTAAGATTTGCAGAAATAAGAGGAGAATTAATTTGATAATTCATAGAAATCAATCAATGTGGATCAATTATTTCAATGAACGCAATTGCAAAATTTACCTAAAAACATTCATCAAGTTATAAAAATTGATATTCTTTGAAAAAAAGGAATTGGAAGAGGGTGTCAGTACGACATGTAGATGAACCCATTTTTATCAAGTATAGGCAACCCTCAGAACACGAACACACCATTATATTCTGCTTTCCTGTAATAAGAGGTTCTTCTATTTCAGTTCGTTTGAGCAAATTATATGCCGGTTTCAATCTTTTCCCATTATTTGCATTTATCCTCAGATGTGTAAGAGTATTCTGGCAGTTGCCTGCTGGCATTTTGACGTTTCCATTGCCGAGTCACTTTACTCCCAATGCCATAAGCTTAAACAATTGTTACCTCTTCTCAGTTCTAACTTCTGAGTGAAGATCAGTATTAGCAACAGAGCTAAAAGTCATTGCTCTACAATATCTCCCAAACACATCTCAAATTGTGGATAGTGATTGTGCGAAGAGGAAGAAAATCTATGAAAGATTAGGCAAAACAATAGAAGTCCCGCAGATGAAAACATTGCTGTTGCGAAAAGCCTACAAATCATTCAATTATAAAAATTGCTATTTCTTCTGCACGAACGTCATCATCTGCGGAAGGTAGGTCAAACATTGGGTGCCAAGAAACCTTTCTGTTTTGATAAGCAAAAACAAGTAGAATGTTTGATGGTCTTGCCCTACTGAACAGCAAGAAGCACTATTTTTGGTACCACATTGTAACCGCTGATGAAACGCAGATCTATTATTGGGATCCCGAACCAAACAAAAATTCGTACAAAGGCAACAAGGAATCTCCACTCTTCAGCTATGTATAGGCTATATAATGGCGCAAATTATTTGAAATGCCGAAGTCTTCTTCGTGTTTTTTTGCTTAATTCATTTAGAAGGTTTTCCCTATTCTACTGTGGCAATATTTACAAACTGTCCATCTCTTGTTGGGGCGCCCAATAATTCTTCTTCCTTGGGGTTGGCCGCCTCTTACTCTTTTTACTAATCTGTCACTATCTATTTTTGTCGCTTGCAGAAGTATTTCAGAAAAAACGTCTTGGTAAGTCCCGAGTCTTACTGCTTCCTGACAATGCCTCCTCGCACAATCTAAAGAAAATTATAGGGGTAGAACGTTTCAGGGCAATTATGAAGTGGAACCAGCAGTAAATAAGTATTTTCAGTTCCAAGAAAACCTGCTTTCGATAGGCCTGGAATTACTGAATTTTCGTAAGCAGAACTATAAAAGTATTAAATAAGATTACCTTGAAAAATAAAAAAAACATTTGTTACTCTGTTGTTCGTATAACGTAGTAAACGTGGAATGTTTTGGAACTCCCCTGGTACAACGCGGGTTTTGAATTCAAAGCAACTTTGATATAAGTGAATATCAAAGGAGTAAAAATAGAGAACTGGTTAAAAATCTTGTCTGAGCTACAAACAGTAAAGAACATATTCGCACGACGGCATGTTATAATGTTTAGTCGTCGGTTTGGTTTGCAGTCTTTCATAGCATATACATCAACTTGGAAGTCGCGATGTTGTCGAGCTTGAACCACCTCGGCAGTGAAACGCCACTAAACAAAGGAGCAGGTAGCTCAGAAATAAAACCAAGATAAATATTATGCTTGAATAGGATTTTAGATAAGAATGAACTAGATATCAGTGTATTTTACTTGCATAAGGGTTTTCCATGCACGAATGGCAATGGCCTGTTCTCAATTTAATTAAAAACTTCGTTTCGTTATGTGCATCGAAGACTATCTCTTAATTAATATTTCGAGTTGCAGATGGGATGTTATGTAGTCCTTATGAACGCAGACGTCTCGATAGCTCAATCAGAAATGATTGTCTCAAATGACCTACGATAAACTCTGGAACGCGACAAATAACTGTCGAGTTATCATGTTTAGAATTAATAATTTTAGCAAACTGACCTCGTTTGCGTTCACGTAAGGACTAAAATACTCGAAACGTAGAAGGCAATTTTCTCTGAATTATTTTAGTTTTCTAAATAAACCTTGGGAGTATTTAGAAATCTAATATTAAAACACCTTGTGTACTTTTGTAGGCTTAATGTAGTAGTTTCAGTTCATAAGCTTGTGTTTACAAAGTTATATTCGTAGCAAACACCGCCCACGAACCATATAAATGAGCACTTGTACTCAATAGGGTCTAGTTTGAGCAAAGAATCTTTACCCGAATTCTGCTAATCACGAGCAGATTCATAATAATACCAACAAACATGTTTTGCAGGCAAGCAAAATAAAACGCCAGCAAGGTCAATTTGACAAATTACGATTGTTCAACGGCCTTCCGAACAACAAAACGTAATCTAGCGAAGTACAACAGTAATTAAAATTTAGCTGGGTTTACAACCTTGGGGGTACCTTAAGGAAGGTCAGGGTGATTTTAATATTGCTGTCGATACATTTTGCACCTTATTAAGGTGTGCATAAGGTTTCCACATTTATAAACCGTGCAACCTTATGACGTCACGAACTTTCACCGCAGCGCGATTCGCGATGTTTAAAATCTGGCAAGGTAGTCTAGGTTTTAGCAGACATTTGATTAGGTAATTCGCAAAAAATAGTTTTTTAAATCGTGGACTTTTTCAGCCATCCTACTTAAAAGTTACTTTCCATTTATTTTAGTAGCCTATCAGATTTCTCGCACTAGCCCCGACTTTTCTACAAAATTTTGTCCAAAAAACATCCGCAAAGTAAAATCATTGGGCTAATTTTAGAACTCATTAATCTACATAAAATGGATGTTTAACTTTGCGAAACAACTTTTTAGGCAATTATAATTGTTGATAAGTAGTGAATATTTATGACTCAACACCATTTTGGCCAACGCAACTTTTTGCAAGCTATTTGTTGCAATGTATTTCTCTTTTAACGATTTGCATGTTTATGTGTAATAGTGATAAGGTTAATGTAATGCTTCTTTTGTCATAGCCTTTATTTCCCCCACTGCTGAGTATAGGCCTCCCAATACTTCTTCCATTTTTTGATTATTCTTCTCCTTTCTTGTCCAATTTCGACTAGCCATCTTACAATATCATCTTTCCACCTCATCTGTGATTTTCTGCTATTTCTCTTTGTCGACCTCGGTGTCCATTTAAGAACTATCTTCGTCCATCATGCGTTATTCTCGCTAGTTGGTCTGCTTATCTCTATTTTCACTTTCTTATCGTAAATATCTTTTAAGTTTATTCCTAGCTGGTTACTTTGGTTGGTAAGTATTACATATATACGTTACTAGGAATGTAATACTTACCAACCCAAAATAATTAGGTTTACTCAAAAGTGGCTTGCAACGGAGTTTAATATTTCTGAAACTGCTTGTTCATATTTAGAAAAATAAGAAGGAAACCAACTATGGATAATGTTTTTGCAAACCAGCAGATATTTGGGAATATAAAACAGATAACTGTCATATCAGGATACAATTTAAAGATGATGATTTTCCAAAATTGAAATGGAATATATATATTTGGAAGCCTAGTAAGGACATTCTACGACGAATATCCATAAAAAATTGAGAAAACGGTATATAGATTTAAAAATGCATAATTAGCAACACATGAAGGAACTAAGGATGCTGTATTTTTCCAAAACGTCTTTAAACATTTAGAAATTAAAAATATAAGAAGAAGACCAACAAGTTATCTAGTTAATTTTCCAACTGGTGATATACCAGAAGATAGCAAACAAGGACAAATGTCTTTCAAACTTCTCTTCTAATAAAAAATCTAATTAAGAATGTTACGTTTGCAAAATACTCATATAGGTTTAAAAATATGGATAAAGAGAAACTTAAATGAAAATAATATGTATGTGTCAATTAGGAAGGGTAGATAGATGTCAAACTACTTGCACATCTTAGAAATATGAAGATCCAGCCATACAAACACAATTTTCTTCCAAAATGCCAGTAAATATTTGAGAATGTAAAATTTGGAGTAAACATTTTTTCCAAAATTGAGGTACAAATTTGGTGGAAATGCAAAAGGAAGAGCAACTCATATCGTCACAAGATTGAAAAGAGATAAATAACATGAACAAACATTTTTCAGATTGCGTATGCATATTTAAATCCGTAAAGGTGGAACCAATAGGGAACAATGCTTTTTAAAATACAAGCAGATATTTGAGAATGTAGTGAGGTCAATTGAGTACCTATTTTTCTAAAATTTTGACACAGAATTGGAAATACAAGGAAGACTAAACTGTGTATAATATTTTTCCAAAATGCAGATGCTATCTACGGATTTGAAAGTATAACAAGCACATCAACTGAACAGCATATACCAGGTGATTCAAGTATTAGGCCATACCCTTCGAAAAAAATAGGCAGTCCAAAATACACATTAGAAGGTACGGCGATGTCTAAATTTGATTTGATGGTATTATGGATCACAGATGCCTGTTTGGTATGTTGATGTACACTATTCTACTCAACTATTATATACAGTAATTAAGTAAGTGTGAATTCAATCAACAAAATCTTATTTATAAATATCTACGTTTAAGTATTTCAAATATCATATTATATTAAACTGTGTTTAAGTCGACTGAGCTTTTTTTAATCTAGTAAACTGTCAAGTATATCAAATGGGTGTATCTGCATCATAACACCGTTAATAAAAATATTGATATATCAGGATCTGGTGCTATGTGTTTTGGGTTGCCTAGTATTAGAATGGTAGGCTTGTACTCACCCGTGAATCATCCTGTATATTGGTAATAAAAAGACTTAATATATATTTTCAAAATAGAAATAGACATTTGCTAATATAAAAAAGAGATCAGATTCAGAAACATTGATATGTTACCAAACGACGATAGTGGCAATAGATTGGAATGCAACTATCAACAACAGCAAAATCCAAGAACAGCTTTGGAAATATGTCTAAACAGGAATCAATTGGAAAACATTTTTGGAAAAACAAAACATTAACTGAGTACACCTTCGTAGATTTGAAAATGCAAAAACCATACCTTCATATATGAACTAAATGTTGTTAATTGTTTCAGATTAAGCATTTAAAAATATAGAACTATTTTTCTGCAGGTATGAATTCGCAAGTTGTTTTTTAATACTTGAATACATTATGCCAGCAGCTTACGCACGTGTATTATCAAGCATTTTCAGAATTTGCATAATATTTGCATTTCATGCAACATCTGAATGAGTAATTTCAATAGGTGCAGTTTCAAATTTTACTTTAAAACATTCCTCGGGAATTTGCACATCGCGGAGCGCTTCTAAATATATCTATTGTCCGAATGTATTAACGTTTTCGGTTTCCACCTGCATTTCATTTGGAGAATGCTTGTGAAAGACACTGAATAAGCACATACATCTCCATAACATTGCGGTCGGATGTGGAGTGAACCTTGGGACAAGCAACTTAATTAATTACATAACGCGGATTAAGACAAAATCCTGAGTTTAATTAAAATGCGATCTACACTTAAAACAATCATTAAATTGTAAACCAAAATCTCAGACGAAACAGATTTCCTCACTTGCATAATTTCTTATTTATCGTATTAAAGGAACAGTTAATTATAAAGATCGAGTCTTGCTCAACCGCAGATAGTCGAGCTCGGGACCGAGATACCATCAGCTAAACACTACATTGTGGGTATCTCCCGCTTTATTCGCAGCAAATGAGCGGAACATTTACACTAATTGTTAAATGCGCACTCTATGGTCTATGTCATAATATTATTACTTGTCACGGGCAGCGCTTTATTAATTTATAAAATATAATATGTCCCGTTCGGTTCGATTTTGTACATAAATATTTCCTGCAGTTAAAACATTTCCAATTTAATCCATTGTACAGGAAACACACCCCAACATAAACACATCCTGTATGATCAACAAAATGTTCGATGTAGGTTGGCTGGGAAAAACAAAATGTGTGCATTTAGTTATGTTCACATTTACTAATATTATGTAATAGTTATCAAAGTATTGATTTAGTTGCTATTGATATTTTCTAGTCGAGAATACAAATATATTTGATTCTAAATGCATAAATTAATATCCGCGGGGATTCTGATAGTTCTGTAAGATACTTTTAAGTCTGTATAATCTAGCGAAAGCGCATGTTTGAATTGCTTGACAAACCTGGACGGAATCTTTGAAATTCTTTCAAGATATTCCATAATTAGTGTTATATAAGTTGCTTGAAGGTGTCTAGTTATCATTACTTTATAGTTTTTGTTCCATATATTTTCATTCAATCTAAATAGATGTCATGTCATGTCGAACATATGCCACATAACAAAGAAGTTAAAAAGATCCTAGTACGAAAACCAGAAGATCGGAGAAGACCAAGACTCAGGTGGTTAGAAGAAGTGCAACAGGATCTGAAGACATTGGGAGTCATGCGCTGGAAGAAAAGAGCAAACACCCGCAAAGACTCGACATTGTTAGAGAAGCCAAACAACTTGAAGGAGAATACGAGAAACTTACATGTTTTACATCGACCTAGTAGTTATGTGAGTTGAAAACGGTTTCATCCAGGACATGTCTAGGGAGGGTGAGCGCAAGTGACTATCGCGTTTCCAACAACGACGTCCAGAAACCCAAAGGGAGGTCTAAGGCCTTTATGGCCTGCTGCACCGCGGAGTAAGAAGTTATTTCATTCTAAATACGTAAATTAACATCCGCAGGGATCATGATTGTCTGTAAGTTTCCTACAGTCTTTCGAATTAAACAAAAGTGAGCATTGGCATTGCTTGACAAATCTGAACGGATTCTTTATAAATTCTGTCAGGATGTTCTATAATTAGTGGTGCATATGCTGCTTTAAGGTGTATATTGTATTTTTTGTTCCAAATACTTACATTCAATCTAAATAACGATTAAATACCACTGTAGGAATGATTGATGCTGATGGTTCGCCAACTGTCAAAACTTTGTTAAAGCTACCTGCAACGGTTAGCGAAACGTCACCATCGATTAATCCTACGACGACGCGGTCTAAGCCCGAAGAGATGACTTCATTATACACAAACCGCAGAAGTATGAAACTTCCCACTAAACAATGCTATATGCCACAAAAATGCCAGTGTAGTAATAGCTAGACTCTTTCTTTGTGTTTTATAACTTCTGCGTAGATCGTCCGTTGTTCAATATGTTCCACCATTTTTTCTTATTGTCCCATTCTTGTACTAAATTTACTACTGCCTCATTCCAGCTCCTTTTCCTTGGTTCACAGGGCTTCCATTCCGTAGCTCCTTATGGGAGTCTGATGTCTTTTTTTATGTGCTCGTCCAATCCGAGTAATAGCTTTTCTATTTCTTCTATTATATTCCTTTCATCTACATGTACGATTTCCCTTACTTTTGTATTTTAAACCATATCTCTTCAGGATATCTTTGCATCTCGCCTAATTATCAGCATCTTGAAACAACAAAAAAGTAGTAATTCGAATCCCCACCAGGTTTAAAAGACTAAAAACCGTATTGAAGATCTAAATTATGAGAAATACATATTTTGTGTTCTAAAGTAATAAATCATTATAGCAACCCAACTATATATTGAAAATTTGTGAAACCCCTTACCACTATGATGTTTAGCACACCTAAATACATATTTCGGCAACTAGTTGTCATCTTCAGTAGGAATGTGGACTAACTAAAGTAACTTGGCTGAGGAATACACCTCTGTAGATAAGTTCTTCGCCAAGTCAACAATGGAAGCCATTGGATATCGCTCCAAGACGACAACTTTGTTGCCGAAATATGTATTTAGGTGTTCTAAATATCATGGAGGAAAGGGTTTCACTAAGTTTTAATTAGTTGAACTACCGTCTCCGTTCAATCCAATTGCAATTATATTACATAATTGTAATACATTTTATATTAATTTTATGGCATAAGTAAACAGATACGTCCTGTTTTCCCCCGCCTACCTTTATCGAAAATTTTATTGATCTTGGTGTAGCATATTCGTCGGATTTCACCATGAAAACGGAATACTATTAAAATGGAATGAAATCAGATGCAAGAAAACGTAGCGAAAACGAGAATTTAGGTTTGACGGCAAAATTTTACGATTTTTTTTTATGGGAAAATTGTCAATTTTACGACTGTTTAAGAGCGCTGTGATTATTAACTTATCGATTAAAAACTCCTTACCTACATTGTCTATTTCTGGAATTAATTTTGCTTGCAAATAACAAAGCCTGTTTACATTTGTACAATATGGCTAACGCTTTAAATGCATACAAAGCGTCATTGCGTGGTAACCTCAGCATATAAGGCAAGATAAAACCAGTTGTTTTGTATGTTACATTACCTTCTGCTCGTCACATATGAAGCAGACAGTAAAGCATGGCACAAAGGTCACGGTAACTACCGAGTCTCGGAGGTAAATATCGTTCAGTTTCCTTTGAAAACAACAAGAATCGTAAGACCAAAGGAAAGCCCGAATAACGTTGCATGCCATCGAGACATCGTTCCACCAAATGATAAAAGCTCTGCACAATCAAGTTTTATTAAACGCTTAAATTATTAAAGCGTTTAGTAAAATAAAAGAGCCTCCTGTTTTAACATTTTAGAGTTCTTCCACAACTTTAATTACATTTTTACTAAATGAGTACACCGATCATAAAAAAGCCGGCATTATAAAACACAAGGATGCTGTAAAAAGGACCTTCCAATTAGTGTTTCACGGGAAAGATGTTTTGACGTGAAAAAATAAAATTATTCCTAGCATTTCTTCTTACGGTGAGGCGTAACGGTAAAAGTCTTCAAATTTGAGACGCTTGTTTTATCAGGCAAACGGAACTGAATGTCTCCACTTGCGAGGTACGGACATGATGTGGCACAGGAGACATAATCCGACGAGATTAGTAGTAGCTACACAAGAACATTGAACACGTACCTAACAGAAGCGGATATTTTTAATGAGGCAATTTCGTCTACAAAAAGGAGAAGCAAATTGTTATTCGAGTGTTTGCCTAGACCCGAAAATACGAAGACTTACACTCAGCATTATTAAGTTGAAGATGATTCTAAATTAATTACAAATCAGACCAGCTTCGCTATTTTAAATTAAGAACACAAAGTAGTTTTAGAGAACGTAAATTAATAAAAAAATTACTTCCTGTAGGACGACCAAGTAATAGTTCGACATCAGGTACATTATCGATGTTTGTATCGTGTGTTTTTTATAACTTGGCGCGCATAACAGTTCACTGTGAACGTACCACACATCAGCTGTTTCAACCTAACCTCACTTTTTACGTATCTGCCGTTTGTAGTCGTTTACTTGGATTTCTTAGATTTATTGTATACTTTTACCCTGCAGTTTAAAAAATTGGTCTTTTTCAAGACGAAATTGTGTATTCCGATAGTGAAATGTGTAAATACAGTACAGTTTATGTTTGGTAATGTAATCTCTTCCAATAAAACGGTTTTGCTACACGAACATAAAATTGTCTCAACAAGTTCAGTTACGAGTTAACACCTGCCACAAAATATTAAACTATTACATGAAGCTGATTACCCGCAGCGTGTCGAATATTGTCAGTGGTTCCTAAATATCCTCAATGACGAGTTATTGGAGAAAACCTTTTTTACAGACGAGGCCTGGTTTTATTTAGAGGGATACATTAATTCGCAAAACATGTGTTTTATAGTAGACACCTCTATATCCTCACAAAATTCAATTCAATTCATTTCAATGCGCAAAATAATTGGGCCATACTTCTTTGAGGGTAAAAGTAAGACAAAATAGTTTATTTGTTGAAAAATCAACAAAACGTTTTTCAGGCACTTTGACTACAGAAAGGTATCGAGAAGAGATTTTACGGCCTTTTTTCGAAGAGCTTCATGACGAGCAACACAGATTTGGTTTTATCTAACAAGACGGGCACACAACACACGATACGTTAAACACTATACAATAATTTTTTGACATACGGATTATTAGTCGAAACACACCGATATCTTATCCTGCCAGGTCCTGGGATCTCACGCTATGCGATTTCTTTCTGTGGCCATATTTAAAGAACTCCATTTTCCAGCAGCCAGTACATGACATGAACGAATTGCAGCACAGAATATTGGAAAAAATTAATGAAATTAATAACCATCCGAATATGTTGTGCAAAGAGTTCGAGTGTGTCTGGCTGACGGTGGTGAACATTTCGATCATTTGTTTTAAATTCCTTGTTTATTGCAGTTAATTACAATGAAGTTATTATGATTTGATGGAAATTGATTGTTTATTGAAGCTATCTTTAAAAGCTCATAAATTCCCCACTATTGGAAGTTCTGGAATAGAAGACCTGAGCCAAGTCCGAAATCAACATCCAGTGTGCTGTTACCCTAGCTACTACAAATGTTTACTACATTAAATGCTTTTGATAATGATATATTGTATGTCGAAATACGTTTCAAGCAAAAATAAATACCTATTATTATTATTATTAAAATATATTTGTAAATTTTGAATTTGAAGGCTTTCTTGTCAAACCTGTATATGAAAGTAGGGTTAGGTACTTTTGTGATATGTTCACAAAGAACTTTTCAGCGCCGACGTTGACATCAAATTAAAAAAAAGCTTGTTACAATTTAAAAAAGCCCAGTTTGATAAGTACATCACCGAACTGTCTTTACCGCCCCAGGTTCGAATTCCACTTCCTTCATTGGTGATACTATACAAGTTTGAATTTTAAATTGACACAATATGAAAGCAGTGCAAGTCATACTCAAAAAAGCATCACTATACGTAATAATACAAGCGTAGATTTATTAGGTTCGTCAGAGATAAACTTTAAGGCAATAACACAATAAAAAACAAAAACAACCGCAAGCTAAATATTATCTCAGATGGAACTGAACATCATCAGTATTCGAATTAAGAATTTTCTTAACGTTTCCATAATTTGTGTAAGTATTTAAATGATTGCAAAACGCTTTATGGATGTTTTTAATAGACACAGGAATAGCCGTATTAATGCAAAAATAATACTGGAATCTTTGGATTATATTACGAAGTTTACACAACTTTCAAGAACCTGTGTAGGATTTTAAAATAACATTATACATAAATGTAAACCAGATACACCACAAACTGATTTGAAATAAAGGGGAAGGCCAAAACCTAGAAAAATATATTTTTAATGTCAAACAAATCTAATAGAAAGTAAACTGTATTGAACTATACTTTTGAAAGCTGATCGATATGAAATTATAGGTGTGTTTATCAAAAACCTATCTGCAAAGAAACTTCGCGCTAGTAATATACTAATACTACTGCCAGTCAATAGTTTATTATTTATTTGGTCGCAGTCTTGAATCGTCATAGTCATTTGGTACGAGACATTTGTTTGTCATCTCTCTTGTTCTGTATTATTATTGCACCTGCAGAAACTAAACCGTAATGTTAAATTTGGTTTAAGTTGGTTACTTCTTGCAATAGCAAGGTGGGTGTTATTTGTTTTGCATCGCAACTATTAATTGTAAGCTATGAAAATAACCACATATAAAAATAACTGCATAGCTGTGTTTTGGTTAGACTTTAATATTAATATGGTCGTTGGTCGCTTGTATAAATTCATACTTTAAAAATTTGCGACTTAATTTGTATGCATTTTTACATGAGGCCTATATTTGTTGTCTCTCGTGTGTAGGTTATTACTGTGCACCAAGGAGATTACAATGCTTTGACTAAAACTGGCAGCCGCTTCAAGATACACGGCTGGTGTAACTGTTTCTTGTAGTGCAACAGTCAATTATAAATCACGAAAACTGTCACATATCAGATTGTAAACCAATAATTAATTCTTTTTTCGTCGTTCTTCTTATGTCGGTTTATGTTGGACACAAGAGAGAAAAACGCAAGGATACGTGAGGGCTAGTATATATACATTTAGTGACAAGGTGGGTGTAACTGTGTCTTGTAGCACAATAATTAATTGTTATCCGTGAAAATAACCACATAAAAACAACAAGATAAAACACAGACTTTGAGAGCATACGATAATTATAGATTACATTGAAATAATAAGTTAAATCATACGAAGTATCATCAAAATTTGTAAATCAAACCCAAAAAAAAAGACTATAACGTCATGCAAATATTGTAACGTTTAAAACAGCAATTTTGGGAGCGCTGAAAAGCCATTTATTTCGGGGCGTACATTTAACTTATTTACAAAAATTAAATAAATATGTATGTAGTTGCCTCCAATAGTCACATAGCAGGATAAGTAAATTTGAAACCGTTACTGTAAATAACAACAAATGTTAAAAATAGAAATTTCTAATATTAGTGCTTCTATAAATATTTAGCGGTGGAAACATTCATCAAACAGGTTGATTGCCTGGTTCAAAGCTTGATTAACTTTTATTTTTTATGGTTGTTTTTAATCGATTCCGTCCTGTTGACAAACTCCCGTTGATATCAATGAATGTGTGGAATTACCGTAACATATCATCATATTTGTTTTAAATCCCACTTGAATACGAGATTAAACAGATCACACATTTTACACATTAAATGGAAAAAATGAAATTTCTGACATATCAATGTCAAGACTGTCAGGAAGTATATGTAGGTCAAACGGCGCAGTTTCTAACAAACAGGAACAAGCCGCGTGTGTGAATTTTGAGATCACATCCTTTGCTTTTTAAAGATCAAATTACAGGTATTTACCGTTGGTTTCGTAAAAACTGGAAAGTATACGAAATATCGCGTGTGCCTGTCTCGGCAGCGTTCAATTTAAAAGGCGTAAAATAAATGTAGAAATTCTGTTAAATGTAAAATGGTCGTTAGAGCACGGACATTTAAAGTATCTTCAGTAGTTAACCCAAATAATAAGGAATGTAGGCAATAAAAAGTGAACACAAGGCACCGTTCGGACCGCTATGTATACCAAATTCGCGCTTGCGTTGGGTTCGACCTCCTGAACGGCCCCAAAGTGGGCCGCTAATTCTAACGCATGCGCCGACAGTGAAAGTTCACGATTAGCTAACGTTCCTCTGACAACATTCAGTCAGATTATATAAACATATCGATACCTGTGCTCGAGATGCTTAACACCCACACGATGTGTCGTTAAGGTGACACGACACTGCCTCTACAAGTCTATCAGACGTGTACCAAGTCTTATTGGAGTACGTGAGTCAAACTTGCTTCGCATAAAGCGAGCAGCACAAGAACAGGAACTATTATTCTATTTTACACATTTACCCTTTCGCTCAAGTACGTTATATCGTTGGATTTATGACTCGAGATAACAACAACTGGCAACTGAATCTTTCAAGCTAATAGTTAATATGGAATTACCCGCATTGCAAGTTTCAACTTCTAAAAATAGTCTAAGACCTTTACGAGATCCTGTATATGTCTGCCCAATACTTTGTTACTAAACAGACTTACGAAAAAACCACCAAATATCAAAACAACGTAAAAAACAACCAAACGTTGATTTATGGCAGACTGGTGAGTTGATTTCTAGTTCCTTTTTACCTTTCGTATTAAACATTGGAAGTAACAGCTCTGTGAGAGTTCTAGTACGGCCTTGACACCAAGTTCGTTTATTTTTGTCTAGATTTAAAATTAAAATCAAAATATATGTTTACTGGAAACCAACGTAAATGTATACAAACATAGAAAGAAACATCTTTTAAATGGAATTATTTTTATTATTATTTTACGAAAGACGAGGCTTGTACCTATATGAATTTGAAATATTTTCTGATTCCCAAGAAACACGCAAGGCAAAATTTCTTTAGGGCGTTTCGCCATTTTCATAACCGGAAAATACAGAAGCTACAGTTGGAAAACAACTCGTTAATTTAATCAACTGCCAGTACCTATATCTTGCTTACTGACTAGGAACTACCTTTTAAGATTTATAAGTAGGTAGGCATTGTAATTTTTAAATTTACCGCGCAATGCGCTACTGTAAAAAGCTTTACGTTATTAACCTAACGGCTCTGTAGTTCGTATTTGATCTCTATGTCATTAATAACAAACATACTTAGCTACTTACACTTGCAAGTTAGAATTTTTAAATTTCCCGCCTTTAGAACGGTACCAAAATGGCGGCCGAATGAGCCAACTTTAACCGGCTGTGTTTTGGTAATCTAGTGACTCTACATTGAACTAGAATTTATGTATTATTATGAAGCTTTCACAGGCCTTAAGAGGCCCATCGCTTTTGGTGTGAGACAAGGCTAAGTTAGTTTGTGCAATGCACAACAGGGCCTGTATAATAAACAATAAACAGTTTAGCTATTTGGATTCATTAAAAAAAAACTACTTGAATATGCACTGAAAAAAGTTGAAGGTGAAAGCCTAAGACTTTAATGACATGTACATTATTCCAAATGCTTTGGAGTAGTTTAGGCTTGGCGTAATTTGAATTTTGTTTGCATAATGGCGACCCAGCGATACTGTGGTATAGTTAGGTTATGTTAAAGCGTAATTATAATATTAGTGATTTTGTGTTTGACAGCAATTACATTTGTTCTGGAAATAATAATTGTCATATCAACTAACTATATTACTTTTTTTAACCTTAACATAGCAGATATAGTGCTTTTACAATCAATAACAGCGTATTAAAATGGCGACCATATTGTTTCAAAATTGGTTACGTTCAATGGAATTGAGGAATCCGTGGATCGTTTGAGTTTGGATTAACTATTTGAGTTAATATAAAAATGAATTTAAATACGACAGGATAAACTTTTATACTTATCAGAAGAAACATAATATACATGTAACGTATTTTCTGTCATTAGTGTCAAACTTGTATTTAACCTAATTGACATAATACATAACGCAGTTAATGGAAATTTGAAAGAACCAGCTTGTTCTGAATTCTGTAGAACGTAACCAATTTCAAAACAATATGGCCGGTATTTGAATCACTTGCGGTACTTCGTAAATCAAGGGTTATTTCGATTACTTTGTATTATATTGGAAATAAACGCCATCTCTGGACCAAGGGCCTCTCTAAGGCCTGTGAAAGCTTCATAATATAATATAAGAATTTAGACTTAGTATTTCAATGTCCCATTGTGTTTATTTGCCAGATAGTCGTTTCTATGGAGATTATGAAACAAATAAACATATCAGAGAACTGAAATAATAAATCAGTGTAGTTTCCGTGGAAAATATTTGGTAATTAAATAAATATATATGGACATTGAACTACTGAGCTCTAATTATTTTATTACAGATCTATTTTAAATGTTATTGTAAGCTGGTAGAAAATGTTATGTAAATTTTAAGTATATAACATTGTCAGATTATCTTCTGATCTTCCTATGACGGTTTTTGCTTTGTCCAGTATATTATTTAAAAAATATTTCCCATAACATCTCTTCGGAACTGTACTGACACCTAACTCGCCTTGTACAGGTAATATTCAAAATTAAACATCTTACAGGAATTTGATACACAAAATTAACATGCCGAATTAACGGTAATCTAAATAACCCTCAATCTAGATCAGCCTTTAGTGTTTAGGGGCCAACTGATGGAAATAGTCGCCCCCAAGTACGAGAAAGTAAATGCACTAATTCCACACCTTTCCAACAGGTGTCGACGACTGGGTCAGCAATGAGAAACGTAGCGTTTTAAGGAAGTTAATGACTCTGGAGGTTTAAAAACTGATGAATAATCCCGAGCAAAGGTGCTCGATGATGGTGCAAAAAATAGTAACCAGAAATTTCCTAGAAATTAATTGGTAAGGAAAATGATGTAATTCCCAAGGCTATTCAGTGAAGTATCCATTGTGAGAATTCTGTAATTCCTAAACATTTTCAGAAACATTTTGAAGAGCTTAATTATACTGTCTTGAATTAGTTCTTGCTAATACGTCTTCAACTATATTTAGGTTTTCTTTATTCTAGTGTTTAGTTATTCTAGAAAATTCCAATAGTAATCAATCATGTTGTACGCATTTAAAAAGTAGTATAGGAAATACATATAAACGATTAATTAAATAGAGCACATCGGAAACATTTTAAATCCTTTCCAACAATGCTATAAAAACAGTTTCCATCATTAAATAAACCCAATAAAAATATAAAATTAAAGCTGCAAGCTGTACGTTTTCAAAAAGGAAAGTTCTACCTTATAATAGCCACATAAAAAGCCGTGAAGGAAGGTTGAGGTTGCGTTTTAATAGGCTTAGATATAATCTACGATTTAATCAAAGCCTAATTAGTAAATTTCAGAGAGAGGCTTTGAAACAATAAATCTATAGAGTGAGGCAAATATGACGCTCATGCACCTACAAGTATTTCAAAATATCCTGAAACTTAAAACGTGATAGATTGTAGTCACGTTTTATTCAGCGTAATTGTTGCGATTTTAATCTTGGGAATTTCACAGCAGGTTTGACACATTTCCTATTTTCCTTTCATGTAACTATTACAAACAAAGGCTTTTAGTTGTTGGTTTATGTCTTTACGAAGAGGCTAAGAATTTTTGAAATTTTAAGGGATCCCACACCGGCCCGATAAATCAAAATCTACTCCAGCCTTTTTTCGGGGTCTTCCTTTCTTCATCTCACGCAAAATAAAGGTAATCATATATTTCTATAAGAAAAAATAGCAGTTCGGCTAAGTTAAACGGTAATGTCGCTGCTCGTTACACTAGAGAACTAAAATTATGTTCCTATAATAGTAGATATACGGTGTTAATACCCTCGGCAACTTGGCAGGTATGGTTTTCATTTTAATCCTACTCTGGTCTTCTTGCATTACGACTACTTTAGTAGCTTAATTGGCTGGGAGGTCGCTTTCTGTGCAAAACGGCGATTATGGCTTGGATTCGACTTGTGCTGCAACCCACCACACATACTTTCCTAATCCGGCTGTGGCAATTGTGGGATCCGAACGCAAAAAACATTCTCTAAAAGGATTCGAATTCGACGCTAAACTATTCAAATTTCTTCTGACAAACTTAAATTTGCGGAAAGTGTATAGTAAAGAGAGTAACGTATCTCATCAGAATCACCGTCTGGTCAGTCATCACTAGCCAAGACGCTGGTCGCTTGTACATTGTGGACGGAACAATGAGGCAGACACTAAATACCAAGATGCTGCCCCAGGTCCTAGAATAGTTCCCGAATGGCGAATTTATACTTATGTATGTTTCCGCTTCTTGCCATAAGCCAAAAATTATAAACAAATTTCTTGAAAAAAAAAAGAACGGTCGTGGGAGCTGATGAAAAGAGAGTTCTGGCTCTAATGTTTTGATCACCCACTGTAGGTCCCCTTTGCTTCTGCCTTAGCGCTTAGGAGAAACACGTGGCAGCAAAGAGGCCAGTGTTCAGCGGTGATACGAAAAAGCTGCTGCTGATGATATCATAAACGTAGGTAGATTTTAGCCTGCGTTTTTACTATTTGGATATTTTTTAAATATAAATTCTTACTAAATTTCTCATTATGTTTCACTCTATCGCCATATTCAACATTGCTTATGTTATCTAGTAATTCAAAAGAACGACATATAGAAGAGCCGCATAGAAAGCGTTATATTGGCAAACTTTAAGACACTTTAGTTGCCCCTGAACTTAAAAAACTGCTCCTTCCGGTAGTTTAAAATTCCATTGATAGCAGCATGGCTTCTCATAAAAGATTACCTTTTTCCTAATCCATTGTTATTTGAAAACAAGGTTCCATCTTTTCACTGCATAAACATAAACAACCCCAAATCCAATTACTCTGAAGGCTGCAGAAGCATATCAACCTTGCAGGAAGTTGTCTGAAACATCAAATTATCTGCAGTTGTCAAGTTTATTATCGTGTATGCCGTTCTGAACTTGGCAAGATTTACAACAGTGCACGAATCTTTTTGAAAATACCCTACACCGAAGAAAAGGAATGGTGGTTCGGCAGCTAACCAATAAATATCATAAATAACAACACCCCGTTTCCTTTTCAACGGACCAAAAGCTTAGGCTCTGTAATTTTTGTTGCTTGGCAGAAAAGCCCAGATTAGAGCCTTTTCAAGATCCTTCCGCTATTTAAATACGGCATCATCTGTTATCACTACCTGTGAATATAGATAGCATATTCTATGAATGGATTTTTTATCAGTACACCGCACGTGTTTGTAATTGTGTTTTTATACAGATTTGTACGTGATATAACAATCAATTAGTGGAATCCACACGCAGAATTAGTAGAAACAGGATATTAATAACATCATAGAGGACTTGCCCAGGGGGTTACAGGCCGTACAAAAATAAGAGAGACAGAGGCTTAATACCCCAAGGAAATTTGTAATCATTAGAATTAGCTACCCTAAGGTTTTTGTCCAGATATTTGAACTTTGGAAATAAGTCAAAAAAGTGGTGTTTTTATAGCTTATTGAAATTTACAGCTTAAGATTTAATAGTAAAGTTAATTTTCAGAACTAACAAGCTATGTAATTGTAATTAAATGTTATAAGCATATACAGGGTTTCCTGAACGCACGGAACCGTAAGGAAATTATATTTTCTCAGGCTACCATTATTATTATTATTGTTATTATTACAAGAAGTTATTATTAGTTTAATTGAAGAGAAATTAGTTTTTGTATCTAGATTTATGCATAAATACAATATCGGAGTAGTAATAACCTTACTTTTGTTTATAAGCTCTATTGATTCATTGGTTACTCCGTTAAAAATAATTAACATTAATTGTAAGTGCCACATAATCCAACTGTGAAATTTAAAGTATTAAAAATATGATTTCTCTCTTATGAAAAATATTCAAATTTTGAAGATTACTACAATTAAGGTGCAATACAGGCTATATTAAATTTAGAAGTTAAACTTGAATTATATTTTAAACAAACAAATTAAAACGAAAATTAGATGTATAAAAAACTAAATACTAAACACACAGGCAGTCGGCTGAATAAAACTAGTTACTCTAAGTGTAGAAATTATGTGGTAATATTGTTTTTAAAACCATACGAAATTTTGTTATATAGCCTACGGATTCAGCTAGTTTCAGTATACTCTATTTTAGGATCTTGAATATAGTACCCTCGGCAATATTACTAATGTATGCGTTTAGCTAAACAATGGGAGATACTTAATGACGCACAACAGTTAAGTATCCAATTTAGGTATCTCTAACTCAATCTTAGGCTAAAACTTGTACAGAAAATTAAGGAATTAAGAAAGTGCCCAATTTATGCTTGCTTTAGAGCTTGTGTGGAGGAAAATAAGGGCAACTTTGAAAACAGAAGTCCGGAATTCTAATCCTAATTGAGAATAATACATTTTTTAAGCTGTTTTTGTAGTTTTATTAACTTTTACACTTATTTTTACCATAAAATAGTGTGTAACATATATTTGGATTTTAATTTTATTATTACTTCACAGTAGAACTGGTGCGGAAATAGGATATACAGGGTGTATCAGAAATAGTACAAATATTTAAACCAGTAATAGATTGGCTCAAGTAGAATTCAATGGTCTTCTTCTTTCTCTTCTTAGTTTCGCCGTTTTCTATCCTCTGGATAATAGGCCTCCCTCATGTTTTTCCAATTTTTACGATTTTGCGCGACTTCATATCAGTTTAATCAGTTTAATCCTCCTAATTTTTGATATCGTCGCTCCATCTCATCTGGGGTCTACTTATTTTTCGTCTTTCGCCCCATCGTCTCCGTCTAATCACTTTCCCGCTCCACTTATCTACTCCTCTGGCCACATGCCCTACCGATTCCCACTTCAATGATGCTGTCCTTCTAATGACGTCCTCTACTTTCGTGTTTTGTCTTATTCAACTATTAGTCTTATGGTCTTTCAAAGTGATTCCGAGTACTTGAACTTGTAGTTTGTTAATTATTGCTCTTGTGAGGACCCAGGTTTCAGCCCCGTACGTCACCATCGGCAGTAGGCGCTGGTTATATAGTTTAGATTTTAGTGATGTGGGTATTTTCATCGTCAATATATTTTTTAATTTTCCATACCCTGCCCAGCCTAGTCGTATCCTTCTGTCAATTTCTAGTTCTTGGTTTTCCTTTCCAGTTGTTATTGTTTGTCCAAGGTATACGTTTTTGGATACTCTTTCTATTTGGTCATTGCCAATTTAGATTGCCACATCATCGTTTTCATTTTCTTCTACATTTGTCATGTGTTTTGTTTTGTGGATGTATATTTCAATGGTACTATTCATTTGTCAAAAATCATTAAGTTTATTTTTTTGAATTAAAAAATAAAATAAAATTTTGTTTGAGAACTGCTGATGATACATGGAAAATGCATTTAAGCTGTAGAAGGTTATTACCTAATTGTAAAGTAAATCAAAAGTGGCAAACACGTAAAAACTTGTCTGGCTTGTTATAACTGAATAAAAATTACTGACCTACCTAATAGCATTGGTTTGTGGCAGGTGATAAGAAATTTTTTACATTTCTATCTTACTCTCCTTTGCATAACATGTCTTTGAACTCAAATTTTTCTTATTATCCTGCGGTACTCAAACAATTTTGTGTCAATTATTATTTCCTCATATCTTAAGGGTCCCATTGCCAAAAAAAAATGTTTTTTCTAGTGGTATATATTGTAATCTACCATCGGATTTAATACTTGTACCTACTTCTGATACACCCTGTACATCAAAACAACTATATTTGTTCTAATCCGAGACTACAAAACCATATAAAATGCGTCAAAAAATTTTACTACTGAATATATTTTTGCCAATACTTTGGCGATACAATTTGTTATGCATTTCACCTATTCTCTACTACAGAGGGATACCCCGTATAGCATTTTTTTAAATATAATTTTAAATGAGGTTAAGCAGAATCGAAATCGTTATTTCATTTAATTTTTAAAGAATTAAATCGTGTAAGTTTTGATACGCCACTGGCTAAACTAAAACTAAAAAGGTGTTTCGACCGCGTTAAGTGAAACAAGTGCGAGTACAAGAGGCAAAATACAATAAGTAGATGCCGAAAAGGTCACGTTTCGCGTACTTTGCATGTTTTATTGCTATTCATTGTTCAAATATGTACGTTTGAAAATAGCAGATGTTATCTTACATTTTAATTTTGTAACAAAAAACCCATTTGAAGACCATTCTGGCTTCCTCGAAGACGCGGTAGATTTCTCAGCCGTAATTTGCACGCGCGTTGATTTAAAATTAGACTCTGTAGAAAACAGAAGTAACAGTACAATTTTACACGATTATCGTTAATTACTAGGCAATTAAGTTCTTTCACGTTACTTTGTGCTAGCGCTTTGTGAGAGACGACCTGCAGACCAGCAAAAATGCATTTAACTGCGGAAATAAGCCAAGAAAACTATAAAATGAAAGTATGAGAGTATCGCGAGTATTTCTAATTGAAAAAATTAATAATAAGGTTTGATCTTGATACGCATACATGAAACGAGAGTGGTGTTTCAATTTCAAGCTACATCCTGTAGAAAAATCACGCACGCACCAACATCAGTTTAGATAATTTTAAGATAGGATTCTAATTTTAACACGTCGCTGTCCTTGAGTGTCACGGAACTTTTACCGAATATCCCGGAGGTGTAATTAATAACAAGAATTTAGCAACAATTTCTACATTTTTAACCCACTTAGCTTGCGAATTGCTATCAAAGCGTCATTTAAGTTTGCTTTGCGTAGGAACGTTTTATGCACAGATAAAACCGCACACGCCATTTTCAACAATAGTGCACGTGACTTAAAGTTTCTCAAGCTGATATTTATGAACTAAAACAAACATAAACATATCTCGACAAACAAGTGGTCAGTCACTATCTGTTGCTGATGCCCTACGATAAATCCACGTCATGTAAGGTATTCATCATGAGCAATGTGAATATTTCAGGGGACAATAATTCTGAGCCCAACCGCGCCTAAACGAGTCCAGAATTTAAAATCAATTCAGTGCAGTGGCGTACGGATTGAGATCCGTCCAATGGTTGGTAGAAAAAAATAAAATTATATACAGTACACAACAATAGCCTGAATATAAGAAGGAGAAGGTTTAAATAATTATGCTTACATTAATACAGTGGCGTAACTAACGGTCCGATGATGGTGTAGTAAGGGGCCCCTCGAGCCTAAAAAACGGAAAATAAAATTAACACAGAAATAAAATATGGACATCGACTTCAATCTTCCAAAATAAAACGCAGAAAATACTATTATATTTCGTTAATACAAAAAATTCCATTAACATTTGTAAAATACTTTCTTAGTCTTTTTAGGAAAGCAAATATTCGTTAAATTATTTTTTTACAAACAAACTTTGAAAAAATATTATTTCGTACACAAAAATTATACTTTTAATAATATTAACAATCTTTAATTTACAAAAGTAGTAACTTGCAGTTTGGGTAACACTGGTTGGATCATAAAAGTTTACTTCGACTTGACAAAACAATGATAACCCATAGGTGCTGCTATTTCAATGAGGTCATTGACCATTTATGTTAATTCTCGAACAAAAAATATATTACCGTTTATTATTATTGGAATTTTTAAAATAAACGTCAAATCAATCCCGAAAAAGTTTCTGTTATCAAAGTTTTGGGTAACGTAGTCCTTCCTGTACAAAGAATACAATCTGTAGTTTTATGTTTTCTTAGTCAGAACTGCCTCTCTGGAAATTTAGATCGATAGCACCCAATTACTTCTATGATACAAATTGGTAAACTTCACTAATCACGTGATCAGTGCAAGTCGACACCAACTTTAACATTAGCAAACAAATTTCCCCAACGTTATATTCTTTTCTACAATGAAACGACACAAGAGAGACATCGAATAAGGGTCACGTGTCAGAGGACTATGACGTTTCACTTTGGCGCTGTAAAATAGTTTTACATGAAAGTACAAATTTAAGTATTATTTTGCGCTGTACAAACTACATTGACTTTGTTGGTTTGATTTTTATAGTGCTTAGGAGATGTACTAGTGACGTGCATAAGTTATTTTATAAATTATACCGATTACCCAGAGCGACACTGAAATGGAATCTGGCAGAAAGAAGAAAAAGGGGGAGACCCAGAACCACGTGACAAACAGACAGACACTACAAAACCGATTATGTATATATATATATATATATATCCACGACGCTAACTATGTAGGAATCAATAGGTGTTAGCGCGAGCGTTACCTTTTGTGAACGAGTAGAAACTGTCGTAAAAGCAATTTTCCGTTATAAAAAGTATTTTTCTTCCAGTAATAAACATTTTTCTTATGAAAATGTTAAGTAGGTTAGAACAAACAAAGGAATTATTCTTTGACACATTATATTTTTTTCTTGGTGAATAAAAAACAAGTATGTAAATAAATTAAATATTTCGGATGAATACACTTACTAACTAATTTAAACAGTATATTATTTTGAAAACGAGGCAAAATGTCATTGAGCCTCAGGCAGAAAATACTTAATACACTGATTATTGTACATTTTATTATTTAAGTTGTCACGTTACCAAGTAAAAGGTAAAAACAGGAACCAATTTGGTCTAAAATAAAGGATGCAGTATCTTAAGTATCTTTGCAGGAGGCATCAATTGCCAGTAACTGATAAGGACAAGAAGCGGTATGGGGTATTATGGAGTATTGACTTTTAGTACTAACCCTTGTTTTTAAATATTCTTAGATTATGTTTCTAATTTTCATTTTAATTATTCTTCGTAGAATACTGTGCCGTTTGGTTTTCTAAATCAAGAACAGCGGGGTACATAGCAATAGAATTCTGTAATGCACCTGCGAATTATTCGCATTTATTTTGATGAGAATTTGGTTTAGTTAATTGTTAGATCGATGTACGCCAATGGTTAGTGAAATCGTGTGTTGTATAGTAAAATTAATAAATTTACCATCTGATTTCGATTGATTCTAGCGGAAAACGCTCACATGGAGCATGAAGTCATTGCGCGAAGGCATTCGCACGGTTTTATTTCCGATGAATGTTTCTGACGTTCATATTCCCGATGTCGACATATTTATAGACTTGGGCGGTAATCACAAACAGGTTGCTCCTGCTCGACAAATTCTGCTTTTGAAGATGAAGTCAAAATCCGACAGTTCCTTCCAATTTTGCGGACACAGATGTTTGGCAACGTTTCATAATGAACACACTTTTCCCGAGATTCACACGGAAAAATTTACAACTTTCCGAGAACGCAACACCGCGAGTTAATTCCGAAAATCTTGTAAATTTAACCTTCACAGAATCGACGTTTGTTCAATAAAGCTGTTTTGTGACAGCCACCGGCGCTGAAATGCGCGCCGCTTAAAAACTCCGCAAAATAATAAAAGCTAATTTTTGTTATCATCGCCGCTATCGTCGACGGTATTTATTATAACAGGCCGAACGTCATCAATTTTGCTTTTTCCTTTCCTGTCACTCCTCGGTTTTTCCTCTGCCCGCTTTCTGCTTTCCTTCGTTCTAAAACGCTGGATTCCCCAAATACATGTGAATTTAGTACCTGTCTGTCTGTTTTACGTCCGATTAAAACTATCGGGTAAGTCTGGAGTGGAAGGGAGTTTTTTTTATATTGTACACACTTTCCTCATCTTGCGCAAATTTAATAAGCATTTCTCCGATTTCGTGCTTTCCATTAAATGAGAAATCTTAAAAGTTCGATTAAGGACTGCCAGATTCCCTTTTTAAAACAGTCGCGACCTAATTTTTGTGTTGAATATGATAAATGGCCGGTCGGAAGTGACATGGTACATCATTTTATTTCATTTATTTTTAATTGCTGTAATTAACAGGTAGAACATTAAAAGCAATTTCCTTTGAATATAATTATGTTGTCCAGAAACAGGATGCTCTTCTCAATATAAAGATAAATAGAAATTTTGATATTATTCACTTAATAACAATAATAATTTTGGTCATACTGTTACAAAAAATCGGATGCACTAAAGTCCGGGTTAACAGTACTAACATTAGCTATAGTTATTACAAATAACATGAATTTTACACGTAGCAACAGTGAATGTTAAGCAAATTAACAATATTAGTTTTCCCCTGAATCCTAAACTACTACACCACACGTAAAATTGTATACATATTAGTATATAAAGGCTATATTTCAAGGTAATAGAATGTTATTCTATTAAATCCGGCTTACAGAGAATTGTTTACAACGCCCTGTAGTTGTTTATTAGTTGATGGCAGCATCCGTATTTCAAAAATTTACCAGAATCACCCGGGATTTTCTGTAACTTTAGAGAAAATAGAAGAAAAAGTGCGAGAGGAAGACCTACGATGACGATGATAGGTTGCTAGCGCTCAAGCCAGTTAGTTCTGTTATAGTACAGAAGGAACAGCTTAATAGGTCATATTTGAAGAGCAAGAACAAAATATAAGGAAAACTGCAAAATGAAGATGTACGGCTAGCAGGTTGCTTACGCTTAAGTCAGTCAGTTCTATTAGAGTACGGAAGAGAAGTCATATTTTAAGAGGAGAGTAGCTGTCAATCGTGTTAATCTAAAGGCAGGCAGCATAGCTTAGTAATCCAAAGCAAAATAGAAGGACATCAGAGGGAAAGACCCAAACATTAACAGATTACTAACGCTCAAGTCAGTCAGTTTTGTAATAGTATAGAAAAGATAGCTAAATAGGTCAGATTTTAAGAAGAGAGACGTTTTTAACCACGTTAATCAAAAGTAAAATAGAAGAAAAAGTGCGAAATGAAGGCTCGAATGGTAACAGGTAGCTAACTCTCAAGCCAGTCAGTTCTGTTATAGTATAGAAGAGCTAGCTTATTCAGTACGTCATATTTTAAAATGAG
>JABXWE010010366.1:0-20997 GCA_014611495.1 Limonius californicus | reverse complement strand
ATTGCATTGAGCATATCGTTCATTTGGACTTCTAAAAACTCGAATGCGCTTATCACAAGTTTTCAAACAAAATCTGAACTCGTCTGTGAACAAAATGCGTCTCCAATCTTCATTTTCCCAATTCAAGTAATTTCTAGGAAACTCCAATGTGTGTGTCTGCGGTGGTCTGCAGTCAACTATGGGCCAGTAGCTGGAAATCTGGCTCTCATATTTCCTTCCAGAAGATGTTGGCGAACGGTTTCTATGCTAACCTGCGCATTATGTACTGCTAAAAGTTGTCTTTGGAGGGCTCTTGTGGTGGTAAAGCACTCTCTTAGTGCACGCATTCGAAGAAAACGATCTTCTACTGCGGCAGTAGCACGTGGTCGCCCTGCCCTGGTCGCCTGTCATGTTTGTTATTTTCTCTGAAACGCTGGATGACCCGAGAAATGGTTATGTGTTTCACCCCCAGCCTGTTAGCGATGACGCGAGAAAAATACCCTTCTTCGGACAAAGTATGAGCTATGACACACTCATCATGACTTAAATTTCTTGAGATACGATGCATTTTAAATAAGATTGATTGTACAAGCAATTGTTTGATGACAGCTACACGATTTGATATGTTTTAACGTAAAATGAAACTGCAAGTAAATTGTAAATGTGCATGTAAAATTGATTAACTTATTTTAACAAAGTTAAAGATTTAGCTACCGGCCAAGAGTAACATGTGTCGATCGGGTTTGTATCGGACATTCATTCCATGCATTTGGTTGAAGTAGATAGCGCACTACTTTTCTTTTATCGCAACATTAATAATTGGTACGTTAAGTTCTTGGAGCAGTGTATAATGTGGTGGTTGAACATATATTTTTTTTAATTTAAAATCTGGGGCAAAAAATATAATACCCAACTTTTGTTTTAGAATAAATGCTTTTGAATCCGGCAACAAAATATAATTCATGCAATTTTTCAAATTACGGATTTACGTGACGTCATAGTCCTTTATTCGGGCAGAGTTGTTCTATTGCTTGCACTTCTTAATATGTTGATATATAATTGTATGGCTGTTCAGCACATGCTCTTTTTAAATTTAAGATCTTAAAAACAATTAGCATTATTAACCATTTCTTTAAAACAAATCGATTAATATCGCTATGCGTACTCACTGCAAGTGGGTACCCGTTTTAATATAAACATAAAAGTTTCTTCAAGAAGTTACTTACCTTGCATATTGCACTCTCTTACGCATAATAAATAACCGACACAAAAGAGCCAATATACAGGGTGTTTAAAAAATACATTCGGATATTTTACCCACTTATAGATTTCATCAGTATAAACAAAAACGTCGTAATAAACATGGGTTCGAAAATCAACCGTTTTCGAAATATAAAGTTTAATGAATAAAATAAATATTACTTGTTATTTCAATAAGTTCCCCGTCCATTAAAACAAATAGGGATGTAAATGTAACATTTTAATTACAAACAATTAAAGTAGATGTCCTACATGTCCTCCTTCCATTTGTACACATCTCCGTATAAATGGACGCTGCATTCTTTTAAAGATTCTCGAATTCATACGAACAGTCTGGCAGACGTGTTTCATTCGTTCTCGCAATTCGTTTAAGTTATTCACATGGCTTGAATAAATGTTACTCTAAATACTCCCAAAATACAAAAGTCGAGCGGATTGAGGTATGGGGATCTAGGCGGCTACACAACTGGACCCCATCAACCTATCCACCTGCCGTTGTAATTTTCGTTTAGGAAATTTCTGACCATGATTGAATGTGCAGGAGTCCCATCGTGCATCAACCACATATTCATTATACGTATGAATGAGGGGTACATCTTCTAACAATAGTGCCAAGCCATTACGCAAAAGGTATTCGACAGCGTGGAAATGACTGCCATCCTACAAGCACTAAAAGAATGTAGAATTGACCATAGATATACCAATATCGTCCACCACATATACAAAAATGCCACAACAACTGTAAAACTGCATAAACCCAATAAAAAAATAAATATTAATAGAGGAATTAGACAAGGAGACAGCTTATCACCAAAAATATTCGTTACGGTTTAGAGCACGCATGAAAATGACGGAGTGGGAAAACCTAGGAATTACCATTGATGGAGAAAAATTAAGCCATCTCTGCTTTGCAGACGATATAGTATTAATAGTGGATGACTATAAAAAGCCAACGAAATGTTATGGAAGTTACAGCAAGTAACGCAAAAAGTTGGATTGAAAATAAATCATTAAAACCAAAACGATGACCAACCTAGTATTTAGTGAACAGATGAAACTTGAGAATACAGAAATCGAAACAGTCGAAAAATATATTTATCTGGGGCACGAAATAAAAATTTGAAGAGATAACCAAACGTGCGAGTTGCCAAGAAGAATAAGTCTAGATTGGGCCGTATATAGAAAATTACGAGATATTCTTAAGACCGACATTCCAACTAGTTTGAAAAGAAACCCCTTCAACCAATGTGTTCTCCCGGTCCTAACGTATGGAGCAGAAACATTAACTCTCACCAAAACAACATCGAAGAAATTACAAGTCACGCAACGTAAAATGGAAAGATCTACGCTTGGATTAATCCTGAAAGACAGAATCAGAAATGAAGAAATCCGAAGAAGAACGGGCGTTGAGGATATTATAATAGGCGTTGCGAAACATAAATGGAATTAGACAGGTCATATAGATCGTTGGATGGATACCGAGAGCCGATAAATGTAGTCGGGGAAGACCGTCAACTAGATGGACGGACGATCTTAACGGAGTTTCGACCAACTGGATCGCAGCTGCTCAAAGTAAAAAAAAATGGAAGCACCTTGGGGACGCCTATGTTCAACAATGGACTAGATAGGCTGGGCGATGATGATGATTACGCAAAAGGTCAAGATACAACCGGCGAGTCAAATTGTTAGGAAGGAAAAAAGGTTCTATCATATGCTCTCCGAAAATACCAAGCCAAACGTTAATTGACAATCGTTGCTGGTGAATCGATTCAATCATACCATGAGGGTTTTCATCTGACCAAACATGGCTGTTGTGGAAATTAAAAATGCCATATCTTGTAAAACTAACTTCGTCAGTAAATAAGACTTCACTAACAAAGTTAGCGTTTTCCGTAACTCTTGTCAGTGTCCATCGGCAAAACACCAGACATGCAGCATAATCAGGTACAATAAGAGGCTGAACCCTTTGAATATGGTATGGGTACAATTGCTCCTCGCGTAACATTTGCCAAATTAGGGAAGCATTAATATTTGTTTACTGCTACCTGGATTTTCTTCAATCCTCCTTAAAATCTTAAGTTCCGCTTCAGGAGTAGAAACTGATCTAGACCGACCACCACCACCGTTTCTTGATTTAAATACGCCAACTTCGGATAATCGTTGATGGAAATTTGTAAAAAATTTGCCAGACGGAAGTGCCCGGTACGGAAATGCATCGGCATACAAACCAATTACCATTGGCCTTACCATACATGAAATGCATATCTGCCATTTCCGCCTTGGTATACATATTCCAACAACAACAATAACAATATTGACACTTACAAAAACTCAAACAAAAGTTGTTTTATCCACTTCCATAGCAGACGTGATAAATACAATTTTACACTCCTACTCTGGGTAAATAATTTGGCTGTATCTTGAAAATGGTTGATTTTCGAATCCATGTTTATTACGACTTTGTTGTTTGTATCGATGAGATCCATAAGTGGGTCAAATATCTGAACGTATTTTTTAAACACCCTGTATAATGATACGGACTATGACGTTTTACGTTCGCGCCGTGAAATTGTTATTAGGAGATACAGAGAGAACCAGCTGAGTTGTTTCCTCGTAAAAGTGGTTGACGCAACCCGACATACATACAGTATGGCAACCAAACTCACTTTTTCTTCAATTTGATTTCATAATTATTTCATAAATCATATCCAAACAAGTTTTAATGCTATTATTAAGAACCATAATTAACCATGTTATTGTTTCTAGCCTATACACACCACTACCAAAACTCACCCACGATAACTACCGAGTGGTGTTTTGTAAAATAATGGATTCGGATTGGAGTAAGTATAGCTTCAGTGACCAGTTTAAAATTTTTGACATGTCTATGATGCTGTGCCTGCTGGAGCATGGGACTGCGGACGGTCTTATTCTCGTCTTCGACATCGAGAAGGTTAGATTGGGACATCTAACAAAACTCGGTTTATTGACTATGAAGAAACTGCTTTATTATCTGCAGGTATTAACAAATGTTTTTATTATTTTCTTCCTTACTGTATTTTAAATTAAAAAATAATGGATCATTAGTAATATCTACCAAAAACCTCTTAATGAATTTTTATGTAGATTTTTCTAAAGTAACGTGTTTTAATTGGTCAGATATGCTAATGCTGTATTTTGTTACCGCAAATACGTGTTGCGGGATTCTATGTAACGCTCTTCTCTTGCTGATAGTGTAGATTCCTCCGTCAGTTGATAATCTACTGTCTACAGTGGTATACAATAATAATTACGTGTGAATTCATTGTTTCACTGAAACAACTGTGTCTAGAAGTATTGCGGAAATATTTTTAGGATCATCTTGCTTTTATGGTTAAAAAATGTGTCATAAAATTGTTTCATGAGATAGGAAGCATTGTTAGAAGGAGTGTAGTGGGCGACCACTGAAAGCTACTTCAAAAACTATCAATGCGTTAAGGATACCCATAAAAATAACTCCTACAACCCCCATTTCTGATCATCTTGGGCATATTCACCTTCCACAGGAATATATCGCCTAATGTTGTTAATTCAGTTAAATATTTCAATCAGTAATTTGTAGTTTATACGAGGAGAGCTTAGCTAGGGACACCTTTAGTATGCCGAGAAGATGCTAGGTTTAGATCTCAATTCAGTAAGCTGATTTTCCAAGAGTGATTTCGCTCAGTTGGATGGAATTAGGACAACCGCCGATTGTACTTAGGTGTTGGTTGGGTTGTCTATGTTTATATAGCCTTCTTTTGAGTTAAAAAGAAAAGGCTTTAAAAATGTGTCTTATTGGACCTTTCTGAGAATAAAGTGCATTGTAGTTTTACGTTTCGGAATTCGTATTATGCTGCGAACAAGGGTTTAAACCGGGGAATTGTACTTACGATAAAGTTGGTCTATATCGATCCATGCAATGTTTTTGTTTGGCACAAACCACGTGCTATGGGTAGTCACATCATCTCTAAGAAACTGTTCATCCCATTCTACAATGATTATCCAATAAGTTATACAATGTATTAACATGGAAATTTAATTCTTCAGGATCATCTAACTGTTGTTGTAAAAAATACGACTATCTACAATATCAGCAAGAACATTCGATGAGATGAATAAAACACACATTGAATAGCCACAAACCGCTAAAAAAATAGATTGTAAGAATTTCAAATACAGACGATAGGGCTGAACACGTAAAACACGATAGAGGTGTAAACCCTGCTCAAGGTTTCGTAGAAACTTTCAACAGTTTTTTTTTCAGATTAAATATCTCTGATATATGCATATATTCAAAACCATGCAAAATTCAGATTTCAATAATTTTTAAATATTTCCGTTTGGCACACAGCAATTAGGAAATTTTACTATAGGTTTTCGACTTGATACAGTACAAATTATTAAAGTGAACTTTCGAATTTAAATATAAATCGTTTATTTATGCAGTAAAACTAAAGAGTTGTTTATTTTCAGGAAGCATTGCCCGTAAGGCTCTTAGGTTTACATTTTATAAACGTGGTACCATTTATGGACAAAATACTAGCTATAATGAAGCCCTTCCTAAAGAAAGAGCTAATAGACGTCGTTAGTATAACTATATGATATATGATTTACTATTCTCATAAAATTTTATTGTAGATGCATTTTCACACAGACTGCCTTGATAATTTAAACAAAGTCGTTCCAACTGAATGTCTCCCCCTGGATTATGGGGGCACAGCAGATTCAACAGTTGAATTGCAAGGTAATGTATACTTTATATTTATTAAATAAACATAATTATATGGTCAGTTAGTGGTGTTTTCACGTATTCTTAATCAAGTTTATACGGTAAATTGTATCTTGCCTGCCTTCGTTGAAATATATATATAAGGTGTCCTACTTTGAGTGCATAAGACATTACCAAGGTCTTCTTGGATCAAAAACAAGCAAAAAAGTCCTAATAAACGTATATGTATTGGCAAATACATAGTTTCGAAGATAAACACTGATTAAATAAAAATTCAAGAGTAATAAATGACTACCTAAAATATACTGCTACAAAAGATATTCAATGTGGCTACCAATTGCACGAATGCTCTTCCTAAAGGAGCGTCGTGTTCGTTCACAAATCCCCGAAACTTGTGGAACTTGTTAATTTTATTTCTTAAATCATCTGGGTCCTTAATTATAGGTTCAGAGTAAACTAATTGTTTTAGATATCCCCATATGCAAAAATCAAGAAGATTTAGATCTGGCGAACGAGAAGGCGATGACACAGGAGCACCTCGTCTAACCTACTTATTTCCGAATGTTTCGCTAAGTAGTTTATTGCTTCTACGGAATAATGTGCGGGTGCTCCATCATGTATAAAAATTTTTTAACGACATGTCATTAAATATTGCTTCCAATTCGGGAACTGAAGATATGCAATTCTTCTTAGTTTGTTTAGAGGAAAAATGGGTCCTAAAATGATCTGCTAATACTCCAGCCCAAACTTCGATAGAAAAACACCTTTGATGATATGTCTCCAATATTGTAAGAAAATGTTCTTAGTTCGGTGACTAAAAATCCCATTTTGCACAAAAGCGGCTCCGTCGTTAAATAAAACATTTGCCGGAAAATGAAAATTTACTTGTTCTTGAAGTATAGTCCAAGGAGAAAAAGCTCTGTTTTCACTGTCTCCATTGGTTAAAGCTTGCATCGATTGATGCTGAAAAGGATGTAGCAACGGCTCCTTAAAAATTCACCACACAATGTTTTGCTCGTATTTTCTATGGACGAATTCGTCTTGTAGTGGCTGTTGGATCTTCTTCAACTCTTGCTAAAATTGCTTTTTCCAACTACACAAGTCTAACATTTGTCTTTTTCTTGGTTTCTTTCACTTCTAAGCTTCCCGTTTCTCGAAAACGTTCGAATACTCTTGTAATCATTTGGAGGTATGGTAAACGTCTGTCGGGATATCGCTCGCCATTCAAACCCGATGCTAACAACGAATTTCAATCGTTTAAAGTGTTAAACCATAAACAAAAACCATATCTACTAACTCTTCCACAGGATATGTAATGCATATCCATATCCTATGGTAAATAAATCAGTGTTTATTTCCGAAACTACGCAGGTGGGACACCCTGCAGGCTGTTTTAGACCCACTCTATTTCTTTTGAAACGCGATAAGCTGTGAAGTTGATGAAAAAACTTTGACCACCAAAGCATATGTAAAGAATTTATTGGCACTGCTAGAATTTTCCGGAAGAAATCGGAAGCAGCTGTGAGATTTGAAATTGAAGCATAGGTATCGTTGGATAGGGGTTTTAAAAATAATTCTTCTTTATTTGAATTTTTTTTTGATATCTCTTACGGCTGCGGAAACAATTAAAAAAATATATATATAATGCAATGTGACTCATATTGTTATTACGATTTAAAATCATAGTAAGTGCCTGCCATCTAATTCTTCTTCTTTCTTGGCACTTCAGCCCTTTACAGACTCTTGGCCTGCTCCGCTACAGATTTCCACTCCTTTCTATCTGGAGCTTGTTTCTCCATGTTCTCACTCCTAACATCCTAATATCTTCGTCTACATCTTTCTCCCATCTTTTTCTTGACCGACCCCGTCTTCGTTTACTCTCATAGGGTATTTTTGCTGCTCTTTCTTTAGGCATTCACATTAGATGCCTCAACCATGCTATACGTCGGCTTTTGATTGTAGCTACAATGTCTGTTTGGTTGTAAAATTGATTTATTTCCTGATCTCTTCTCATTCGCCACTCTCTTCCTTCGTTTATTGGTCCGAACACTCTCTGTAGGATCTTCCTTTCGAAGATAAGTAACTTATTTTTATCTTCTGCTGTTAATACCCAGCTCTCTGAACCAAAGGTGACTGTTGGTCTAATTATTGGTTTGTAAATTTTTAGTTCCACTGCTCTGGTCAGATTGCGAGATTTAAGAGTTTGCTGCAGTGCATAATAGCATCTATTTCTTGCTTGTATGTCTGCACTCGTGTCATTTTCCTCTGTTAACACACTGCCCGGATACTTGAGACGTTCTACTCTTTCAAACCGATGCGAACCTATTTGCATCTCTTGCTGCATCTGCCTCTTTTCTTTGCTAGCAGCATATATTTTGTTTATTGAACATTGACCTTTAACCCGGGTTTCTCTCCTTCCTCTTCTAACTCATTCATCGCTGTGGTTAGTTTATTTACGGACCTAGGATAGCTACATCATCTGTGTACGCTAGATATTGTACCGTTCTATTATATATGGAGCCTCCTGGGTTGTGATTGGTTGCTCTAACGCATTGTGATAGGGTGTAGATATGGATCTCCTTGCCTAAGTCCCTTTTCAATCTCAAAATCCTGCGACAAGGCCTTTCCCGTTTTGACTGCTGTTACGGGCCGAACGAGCTTTTTCGTCGACCCACAACAGGAAAGATGGAAGTGCCTTTGGCTTAACTCAGAGGAGGAGGGGTGGTTCACGAGAAACGCTTAAGGGAAGGAAATCGAACGTAGTCGTGTCCAGAGTGAGTCAAAATTAGTTGGCGCCACCTTCCAAATCACAGCTATGAACAATTTTTCACAACAGCACAATTAATAATTTATTTTACCCTTGTTTTCTTTGGTAGGGAATAGAGAGCGAGGCAGGCACAATTTGGGGTGTTCTTATTTTCTTAAGAGGCAGACAAAAATCGCAGGCACGAGGTCGCTTTGCATTTGTTGCGGCACATCCCGAGGGGCAGGAAAGGGGTTCGATATTAATCCGCCAAAGGCTATCACCACATTCGCAATGAATTGCCTTCCAAGGGTTAAATTCAGCGTATTTCTTAAATCCGACACTAGTTGATGGTTCTGTTCACCCCACGATAACATCTATACGGGAATTCACGCGATGGACACCCATCAGAAACCCAAGTCGTCGCTGCAGTATTTGTTGTCGGCGCTGAGGTGTTAACAAGCAACTGGGTCGAACGGAGATCTTAAGTCGACTCCCGAGAAAACGCAATGCCTGTATGCAGCAGCAGAAGTATTTCACCATACTGCGAAATATGTTGCAAGAATTCTAGAACAAACTAACACGTAAGAAATTTCCAGCAAACGCGTAAACAAAATATTCGTCGGTATTTCTCTAGAATAACAAAAAAAATGGTCACTAAACTGTATTCGGGAAATAATAAGATAGTAATCGGCTACGGAGCGGCAATGAAAATAAGATTTGAATCCGTAAGAAGCGGCAAAATCAAACGAACATAAAACTGCACTGATTGCTTGTTTCAGTGTCATGTTTACTAATCCTATTAGCTGCTGTCGTATACCTAATTCCTCCACTTCCAGTTATAGGTAATCTCGTTTGATACTGTGATATGCCTTCCGGAAGTCTATGTATAATTGATGTACTGCGATACCATATTCATAGCATTTCTCCAAAATTCTTCTAAGCGTGAAAATATGGTCTGTTGTGGATTTATTCTTCCTGAATCCGCTCTGGTAGTCTCCTAGTATTTCTTCTGCCCAGCGCGTTTTTTGGTTATCGCTCGACATTCAATGGAACAAATTTTCCCCAGAAGATGGACAGGTAGGGAAGGTCCTATGTCACGGCCACCGAATGTCTGACAATCGTGTCTAGAACCTCTCTAGATAAGATAAATGTTATACATTCACAATAGTCACATCTGTTACAGTTTCACACATAATATAAAAATTAAACTCCTGTAGTCTTGCTAGCGGCAAGAAATTTTAATTCTCTGTCAACCCAAGTTTTTATGCTTTTCTGCAAACTGCAGAACGAATGTTTTGCAAGTATTTCTACAAAGTATTAAAAAATAAAGTTGATATTCTGGCTGACACATCCTGTGTATATAAATATATGGAAAGCTCCTTGCGTAGATCATAACACACATATTTATTAAATAATATAACAAACAAGTATAAAAACCAACCTTGTATAATTTTTATTATTAATACAGTCATATATTAGAACATTAAAATGTTGGAAGTTACTCTAATTGTATGTTTTTTCCAGGAAATACGATAAAAAAGCTACAAGCAAATGCAGACTATTTCAAAGCTGAAGAAATGATGGTTGTCGATGAATCTAAAAGGCCTGGAAAACCAAAAGATGCGGGGGAAGTATTTGGTGTAGAAGGTACATTTAAAAAATTGGATATTGATTAGAGAAGTAACAATTTAGATTAATTTATAAGAAAATTTTCTCCTATTTTAATATTATGTTATTGTTAAAGTAGTTTTATTGTTTATTATGTACGCTCCTAATAAATCCTATATTTTACTACGTTGACGTGTATTTCGTTGTAATACGCAAACCTTGAATAACCGTTTTCGTATCGAAACTGCATTGTTTTTGTCAATACAAAACCAATACTGTTGAAGTTCCTGAGTACAAAACATAGAAGGAAAGGAATGAATTGTACAATTTACGCTTTTACTACTTATTAAAACGATACGGAAGTTAATGTAACACAAAGTGCAACATTGTCGTTTCTATGTTCTTTTACATTATTACAAAATATTGTCGTGAAGTAGGTTAAAGAGTCGCACCTTGCGATACATCACTGAAAAGAAACTAATTAGGTAAAACAGCGTTTTATACTATTATATGGCATTTTGTAGCAGCCTCTCAATAAGGTATCACAAAGTAGGTGTTACCATTTAATTTTATTAGAGTAGCTAGAGAGAGAGTAGAGAGAGATTGAATGTCAAATGTTATGAGTCATGATGAATCCCCCTCCTTGGTCTTGATTTTCATTAATTTGAAGATTTTTATGTTTTCAAAGACCGCTTCTAAGTTTTGCGAAATGTAAGAAAGTTATGTTAATAATTAAGATTTAATTGAATTGAGTAATTTTCTACCTCGAGTGACAACGCGTTGCTGCGCTAGAACACCGAGGTCCCTAACCTAAACTAACCTAACCTAACCAAACCTAAAATAACTTAACCTTACTTTTTATACGTCGTTAAATAAGACCACAGTCAATCCCACAAAAGAATATATTGTTGTTAAAGTTGTAAAATTGAGTAGTTAACGTTTTCAGATCCACTCGGACCCATCCTCAGACTACAATACCAATACAAATCAATTCACATTTCCAGAAAAGGCAAAAAAGTTACACTTACCTAGTAAGACAATATTAAACTTATAAAATGTTGAACATTGTAGGAAAAAATAAAAATTATTTTACTTGAAAAAAAGTCAAAAAATCAATGTGACACTTCGCAATTAAAAATAACTAAACATCTACCGGCACCGCCGAAAATAAATATGAATGAAAAGAGATGCACTACATTTTAATAAGTAATATTTTGTACTTGAATTTCAAAAACCCAAACATTGGGATGATATAAATTTTATAAAATTTATGTCAAGCAATGAACTTGATCGCCGTATTGACGTCGAGATGAAGTGGTTGGAATCGACATCTAACCATAAAATTGTAAACTAACATACAGTAAGCTGTACAGGTACAGAACTTGGGTAAAGCATTTACTGTGTTGTTTGATCGGTGCTTGTATGTTGAAGTGTATTTGGTAATTATTATAGCCAAAACAGTCCGCCCTGAATAACTGTGTAAATGATTAAATTTGAAAAATTGACGAGATAAGTCAATAATAGTTTGCAGAAGAACATTTTTACTATGTAAGCTACTTAGGGACACCAACTATAGGCAATATAACACACATTCCTGATTTTCTTCTTTGAAAAATTGTGGCATCCATTTGCCACAAAATACACAATTTTAATAAGTTTTGCCACAAAGATATAAATTTAAACTTAATAAGAGTAGAAGAATTTGTAAACCCAGTTGGTGTCCCACTCACCGATTGTATTGCAATTGTTGCACCACGTTGTACAGTCGATAGTGTGCAATGTAATGTTAGGGGATATCGAATGCTATTTCATTTAAAAGTTTTTTCTACTCTTGTTACAATCTGATAATGTTTTGCAATTCTGTAGATTCGTTTTTCACAAATGGTATTTTGAAGTTTTGGATGCATATGGCTAATGTTAAATTAGAGATATATGCTACTTGTCAGGTTTTCGAGAAGGATTAAGAGCCAGATTAATCAGCAATGTCGGTTATTAACGCCCTACATTTTTAATAATGCACGAAATTGCTTTGAAAGTTGATTGTACTATTGTATGGAAGTTAGTGGTGGCCACTTTAAAGATTTAGTAAAACAACTTGAACACTTTTTTCTAATGTTTTAGTTTAATATTCTTCGTACGCATCCAAAACTTCAAAATGCCATTTCACAAAAAACGATTAGACAGAATAAAAAGAATTCTAATAGTACGAAAAGCAGAAAATAATTTAAAATGAACTATCATTCGACACCCCTTGACAATTTAAATTTTGGGGTTGGGGGAGGGGGGGCTAGGGGGATGAAGTAGGGTAGATAACTTACATGGTATACGATGTCCCCCTTGAAACTACTACTTGAAATCTCGCTAGGTAGCGTGGTTCTGGAGTTACAGCCATTTATAGAAAATTTTTCTCGGCCTCTGGTGGTGGACTGGGTAACCCGATTGGAACGGTTTCCTTCTACCAAGCAGTATTTGCGACGCTTTTTGCAACGCCGCATTTCTGTACCCCGTTTGATTTGGAAAACACAGGCTCCGAAACATTTTTTGTTGCTCAAAAGAAAACCCAAAATCGTGCACACTTTTCGGATAGAAAACGGAGGAAGATATTCCCATGCAGATTTCGCCAACGAATTCGGGACACGAGTCGATATTATCTGCCTGTCTCAAAATGGGCCGTCAAAGTTTGGGCGCCGCCATCTCTCGACCCCCTCACTTCGACGTTTTTCGTCGTAAGGACAACCGTTTTCGAAAACATAACTCTTAATCGAAGATACCTCGATCCAAGCGCTCTAACCGTAGGCATCTACCTAAGTCGAATCATGGTCAAAATGTCGCGGCACGAAATGTCGCGGCACGAAATGTCGCGGCTATATTGTCGCATGGTCGAAATGTCGCCTGGACATAATGCCGCATGGTCATAATGTCGATAGAATGTTACTTGGACTCAATGGCGCATCGATGTAAAACAAAATACATGACAAGGATTATCGGTAAGCCTGCCTATGAAAGCATATTTTCACAAATAATACTCAGTAAAATCTGCATTATAAGTTCTTTTTGATAATACTCTCATCCTCACTAATTGCAAATATATGTAACTGAGCATATATAATCGGGATTAACGTAGGTTATGTATATGGGTAATAATACCTACGTCATCATTGCTAATAATTGCTAAGATAAGTACATGGGCACATTTATATCCGTAACTTAGAGCTCTGAGAATTTTAAATACCTGCCCTCCCAATGCAATTGCAGATAAGAAAGTGTATAAATACATTTCCCCGGCGTTCTTCTGTGTTGAGTTCTTTTTTATACAATTTCTAAATTGAATCAATTCCAAGTGTGGGTACTGTGCAGAAGTGAGCTAAGAGTATTTCAAGGTATGTAGCTATAATTTCAATCTGAAAATTGCCGAATATTCAAATGAGTTTATATTTCAAATTCAAGTTTGATTTCTGTTTAAGATGCCATTAACTTATGTGAATAGTCAGAAAGGAAAGAATCTACTCGTTGTTGATGGATTCGTATTTATAATGGAACGAATTATTAATGAAAAAAACCATTTGGAAATGTGTCGAAGCACGGAAAAAACTTAACGCTAGGCAACTCAAGTGTCTTGATCGGTGTCACACAAAAAATAATGAAGTTCTTCATCATTTAAATAATCATAATCACGTCCCTAACACCTTGGACATCCATACGAAACAGATTCGAGACGGTATAAAACAGCAATCTACAAATTCACTGGATACTCCGCAACATATTGTAGCTGATGCAACTACTGGATTATCTCAATCTATACAAGCATTCCCGCGTCGAAAAAACAGGCGAGTAATCAATTTTCTAAAACAACAATCAATTAACGTAATTGTTACCGTGTAGATTAATATTAATTTGTTTAATAGGCCCAACGTCACAGACGGGCTGCTGGAATTCCTGCCGAATCCTGTTGAATTAACTGATTTGGATATTCCAAATAGGTTTAAAGAAACCATAAGTGGACGTCCCTTCTTGTTGTTCGATAGTGGTCCCGCAACTAGTGCAAATCGGTTTATTATATTTTCAACTCAAGAACATTTTGACCTATTAGCATATTCACCAGATTGGTAGGCAGATGGAACTTTCAAAGAGACGTCATCGCTTTTTCATCAGTTATGGACAATTCATGGAATTCGGTTCAATAACGTTTTACCAGCGGTTTATACTCTACTACCAAATAAAAGCTTTGCTACATATTCAGCTGTGCTTCAAACATTAAAAAGACTTAAACCCGGTAAGAACTGTATAATGAATTGGTCAGGTAATATTCTAATATGTAATTATGTATTTACAGGTATGAAACCGCAGTCGATAATGTTAGACTTTGAAGCGGCAGCTATAAAAGCCTTCAACACTGAGTTTAATGGAATTACAATACGAGGGTGCTTTTTCCACATGAGCCAATGTATCTGGAGAAGAATACAGAGAGAAGATGAAATTCGCGTTAATTACACGAATTTGGAACCAGATAACGAATGGGGCCTTAACATACGAAAATTACTAGCCCTTGCATTTGTACCAATAGCAGATGTTATACCAGCATTTGAAGAGCTTCTTCAGACTGACTTTTATTCCGTTAATGAAGAAGTCCTTGATGCCTTAATTAATTATTTTGAGGAAACATTGATTGGCAAGCGTTTGCGTAACGGAAATAGACGAAGTCCAAAGTTTGATATTGCTTTATGGAACCAACACAATGCTTGTAATGACGATCTTTCTCGCACCAACAACGCCGTAGAAGGCTGGCATCGTGCATTTTCATCACTAATGAGTGCCTGCCATCCAACTATATGGAAGTTTATAGACGTTTTAAAAAAGAAGCAAGGTTTAAATGAACTTCAAATTGAGCAATATATTGCGGGACAACCGCCCCCACATGCTTGATCAAAAAACCGAGAAGTGGCAGAGAGGATAAAAAATATCGACGAAAATTAATAAACTCTTCCACTCCAGGACTACCTACGCAGAATAGCTCACAATTTCAGGCTTCAGGCCCACACGTAATAATTGTAAAGGTATTGTTTTTTAAATGGTAGCTATGTGTTTTTAAAATCAGGAAGTAAAATGATTGTAAATTTATTGTTAATAAAGAAATATTAAAATTTTATCATTATTTTATCGTACAATAATAAATTAAAGTCAAAATTAAAATATATCTATTTGATTATTTAATTACTAAATAAGAAAAACACGCGTCATTTAATGTATGCGACATTGAGTCCATGCTACATTTTGTCTATGCGGTATTCCGGCCGCGACATTCTGTCCCGCGACATTCTGGTCACGACGACATTATGTTCACGCGACATTTTGTCTATGCGGTATTCCGACCGAGACATTCTGTCCCGCGACGTTCTGTTCTGCACCCACCTAAATCAACCACTCGGCGACGCATTCTCATAGACGGTAAATTTCGAGACTTTTCTTGGCAGACCAGGAGCGTCGCTAACAATTATCTCAGGCTCGCTATTCCCAGAAGTCGCTAACGACAACGATTAGCTACCCGGCAAACAAAATTGTGCCGATCGGTTCAGTTACCGCCGCGTTAATAGCTGCAAAATTTGAAAGGTATATTATACACCCGCTCACCATCACCGTTTGCAAACGGGCAGGTCGATTTGGGAAGAAGAATTTTTCCATTCAAAGTATTTCCTTTGGCGCTTCGAATGCTGCCCTGAGCGTTCCTCAAACAGGTTTATTGACCGTGCTATCGCCAAAAGGAAACAAAGTTGGGGGATCGCTTGCAGCCCGACCAAAATCCATAGCTGAATTCTACCTATCGCCCGGCCCCCATTGTCGCAATCGAAACAAATGAAAATGTCCCAGAAATTCAAAAATTTCGATTTTTGTACCATTTTACTACCCATTTTCGACCTTGCCCACTTTTGCGATACATCGCAACCGATGAAACTCCAAAAAGCGGCTGCTTTCCCAGATGGGGAGAGTCGATTTTAGTTCCCCCCCATTGGAAGTCAAGCTCTACTCGACGGCGGATTTTTCGACGAAATCGACCAGCGGATGCTGAAATGGCGGCCGTTTGATCCTAAAATCCTGACTTTGGGCCCCCTGCGGGTTAATTGTGCATTGCTTAGCGAATTGGGTGGCAGGGGTTTGATACGACGTCACAATAAACCCAAAAATCGGCAAGGAATGTATTCGGCACCATTAGTTCATAGGCGGTTTCTGTGAATAATAAAACAATTAGTTAAGATTTATTGTAAAGTAACCCAACTTGATCTTACGTTTTAAACATCAATTGGGAATTTCCAGTTAGTTATTCACATTTGGTTTAACATGCGTATTATATATATATATATATATATATATATATATAAGAAATATATAAGGAAAAAGCCACCGAAAAAGCTATTGGCCATTTTTTGTTTACGCTGTGGTATATTATAAAAGAAAATATTCTTTTGAATATCAAGTAGTAAATAATTTAAAAACAAAATGTTAGTCATTGTTTATATTTACATTTAGGGACACTATTGTTAAAGTTGTGAATGGACTATGAACTTCCGGACTTATACCGGTTCCCCCTACGAAATATTATGAATTTATCAACATCAGTGCTGTTTTAATATAATTTAGAAGCAAGGCAATCCTGGCAGTGATATTCTTAGATTCAGTGTGTAAAAACTGTGGGCACTTGTAACATTGTATACTACAAGCGTTTACCAAACATGTAATAGTTGAAGTGGAAATTCAAACTACAGCTCTGTAATGAGCAACATCCGCATTATCTTAACACAGAAACGTAACAACGGCATTGTAAAACCGCTTTAATGAGATTTATAGACCTTTATAGAAACTTAAATGAGAATTCTTGGTTGCTCATGTTACGCTACTGACTTTTAAAACCGCAGTCACTCCAAATAATTGTTACCTTTACGGTTTATAAGAAACGGTAAGCATATGTTTAAGGTTTTCCTTTTATGCTAATTAAGTCTGTATACAATGCGCGAGGCAGATTGCTATCTGTTTATATAATCATATTTTAGAAACTGACAGAACAAAGTTTTTATAGTTTTTGCACATATTTTGGCATCACAAGTAACACGGTCTTGTTTCAACGTAAAATATAGTTAGACATATTTATTTGCTGCCTCATTTAAAACTTTAGCACATAATAATACAAAAAAGTGGACCAAACAGGTTTTATTGTTTAATTATACAGTATGCATATTCCTCTTTGCATATGCTCAGTAGAGCTGAAGCTTCACACAGTGATTCGTATATTATGGGTATAGTATTAAGAAATTAGTTATCACTGTTCATACTTCACGTTCGTCTGCTTTGCATTAAGCAATATAAAAAAATCATGGCATCTACAACAACATTGGTAACTGCTTCAGTGGCGGATTTAACCAATTTGGAAGATTCCAAAGAGAACAAACCCATTAAATCCATGACCTTAAAAGAAAGATGGTTCCGTTTCAAAGAGATGATCACGATAGAACCATTGCTTTGCTGTTACGTCTTGGCAGAAGTAATATGTGATCCGGCAGTAACTAATCTACAACTTGAAATGGCGTGTAGGGTTAATGCAGGATTCAACGATACTATTTGTAAATCTGTTGTTACCGCTACTCATGCTGAACATAATTTCACCCAACAAAACAGTGCTGTGCAACAATATGTAAGTGACATGTTATCGTGGTGTATTCCAGTCCAAAGTATCATTCCAGTAATACTGTTACTATTCTTTGGAAGCTACAGCGACCGACACAAAATTCGAAAACCATTCCTATTGCTTCCTGTTTTCGGTCAAATCTTTGGAATAAGTACTTGTACAGTGTGTGCGCTTTTTATGCATCAGTGGTCTATAAATGCCATTGGAATATCAGCAACGCTCTCTTCGGTTTTTGGAGGCGAGTCCATGATTATCATGGCTGCTTTTGCATTCATAGCGGATGTGAGTACGCAGGAGATGCGTATTGTTAGAATGGCTGTCGTACAAATTTGCTTAAGCGTAATCATTCCCGCCGCTTTACCATTCACTGGAATGTTATTTGATGCTATTGGATATATTCCAACACTCCTTGTGGGTCTTTCGATTTCCATACTAGGATTTCTGGAATGTATGTTCCTGGTCAAAGAACCAAGACGCTCTGATGAAACCAAGCCAAGTGGTTTACTTCGTGATCTTGTTAACCCTCAACATGCTCTGGAGACTATACATTTGTTAACGCGTAGCCAAGGAATTCAGCGAATTAATGTTATTTTTATTTTAGTTATTGTTTATATTTGTGCTACTGTTATAGGAGGTAAGAAATCAATTAGAAACTACAACTGATTTTCTACTCATTGTATATAATTTAGGTGAATACAGCGTATTCTTCTACTTTATGCAACATGCTTACGGATGGGATTATTCACATTACACCATTTTTCTTGCAATTTGGACTGTGCTGAGTTCTATAGGTAAGTTTTTTATATAATTTATCATAAATTATTAATTAAATAATTACTAAGTTTCGTAGGACTTGCTGTGGGAGCGTTTGTACTCTCAAAAGTTTTCCATCTGCAGGATCTCACGATTATTGCAATTTCCTTCATTGGAAAGATAATAGCGAACATAATCTTCATAACTGTTAAAACTACTTGGGGATTGTATCTTGGTAAGTACAATTAAAACCGCTATGTTTAATAATTAAATTCCAGTCTTATGTAAAACTATATAATAATATTTGCCTTCGTACTGCATCTTCTTGTTTCTCTCTCAGTTTTATGTAGGTCTCGAACTGGATCTATTCTCTTTTCAAGCTTGTTCTAGTGACGACGACATGCAATGGTTTTGTCACCTTTTTGGGAGATCTGGATCCTTGTAGAGTTGTAGTCAATATAAATTTACAATTCTCTTTATATGTACTTGCCCGAGCATGTTTCTTCCATATTTTTCTTATATTTCTCAATCAGTTTTCAATATTCGCATCTGGATTTTCTTAGCAGATTTTTATTTTTATGGTATCTACCATTGCTCCTATGAAATGACGCATTCTCTCTCTCTCTCTGCTTCCTATTTAACGTTTCTATTTGTCCAGTATTGGATGTTAAGCATCCCTTTTATTTTTCTAGGGTTCTCTGTCCGTAGCTTCTCGTTCCTATGGTTTACATCTTCTTTATGTTATCACTCCATCGCATTCTCGATCTTCCCATTCTTCTTTTTCCCGTCCATGGCTGATATTTGTCTGTCTATTTCTCATGATTCATTCTCATGAAGTTTCTATACTGGCTATAGCATTTTCAGATAAATCTGCAGTAAGATAAATGTAGCGGTAGTCAATCGTATATTTCTTGAGGATATCTATAATTGCCCACGATTAGACGGAATCAAAAGCCTTTTGAAAGTCGATGAAGGTCAAATATAAGGTTTAGTGGTACTAATTGGATTTCTGTATACGCTGTCATATGGAGCGTATGTGATTTACTGTGCTGTAGTTACTACGAAAACCGCCTTACTCCACAGCTTTGAATTGCTCTAGACTAGATCAGCAGCCTTTTTAATGAATTAGTATAACTACCGCGTTCTTCCACGCTACAAACGTTTGTCTTCATCGCGTCATTTATTGAAGAGTGTTTTTATACTTTAAGATGGGTGTGGCTACATTTTTCAGTAACGCATTACTAACCTAACGTTGGTTGGCTTGCTTTTGTACGATTTAATCTTGCTATCAATGGTCATATTTTTATACTTCTATATTACGAATTTCATAGCACTGATGATTGCAGCTGCTTTGCTGTTCTGCTTCAACACATAGATGAATATTTCTCCTTCGAGGTACGCGATCCTTAACATACGTTGGCTCCTTGGAAATTGTGAAGTATTTTGGTTTGCCCAATAATGGGATGTTGCTGGCTAATAATAATAATAATAATAATATTGTAAATAATAATTGTTGTTAGACAGACAGCATTTAAAGAGGAATCAACATCAAACTCGTCGCTAGGTGTTTTAATTTCGTCTCAACCTTTTAGTACTGTAATATGTCTAAAGTATATGTATACCCCACGAGCGCATGAGCGTGGGGTATGGATACAGCGTCCGATTGTGGGCAGTGCATGTCAGCCCTGTCTTGTAAATGGTTGTTATTATGTGTGCACTTGTGGAAATAAAGTATGATAAAATACAGGGTTTAATTACTACTTCATAAACATTACAGTGGCGACGAGGTGGTTTTTGTAGGCTGAATTAATAATAAAGTGAGTAACAAAATGCCAGATAGTGAACCCACGGCGGAAGGCCCTATTGTGGGAGTTAGTTATGGACATTTAAGGGAGTTTGATCCAAAAACGACGGATTGGCCTATCTACAAAGCAAGAATGGTACAATATTTTATTGCAAATAATATAAGCAGTGGCGATTGCAAACGTGCTATATTTTTAAATGTATGCAGCGAAGAAGCGTATAAACTGATATTTAATCTGTGTGTGCCAGACCTGCCTGAGCGAAAAACATTCGACGAACTGATAGCATTATGCAGTAATCATTTTGTTCCAACAAAATCACGTTTCCCGAATCGTTTTAATTTTTATACCGCCAGGAAGGCCCAAAATGAATCAATTTCGGACTGGAGCTGCCGTATACGAAATCTAGCGGCACATTGTGAAT
>JABXWE010010364.1:0-20917 GCA_014611495.1 Limonius californicus | reverse complement strand
TACACCCCCGCATTCCAAAGCGCATCAAAATCGGAGCAATACTTTCGGCTGTAGGAGCGTCACATACGTACATACGTACCCACCCACAGACAGACATTTTTTAAAAACCACTTTTTTGGGTTCCTAGAGACCCAAAACGGATATATCCGTTAAAATCTCGATTTCGAAAATTTTCATGATTTCAATACTTACCCTATACCTATAAGGTATGGGAAAGTAAAAAAAGAAAAGTTCTGTCACTATCCCTTGTGAAACTTCATACTCTGCAATTACCTACATGATACACTGAGAAAATAATGGAACCTTCTACTATACTTTGTCAAATTCCATATTGTACCTAATGCATTGAGAAACTAATTAGATCTAATACTATTGCTTGTGAAGCTTAATATTCTACAATCACACGAAACACCGAGAAAAAAATATGCCTTCTACTATTCTCTGTAAGATTCCATATTATTCAAACATGTAATATATTTATGCAATAATACTATAGCTTCTGAAACTCCATATTCTACAAACGCCTAATGCATTTAGAAATTAACTGGATATAATACGAGTATTATAGCTTGTGAATCATATCATAGACAGAGAAAAGAATCGGTCCTTTCACTACCCCATTTGAAGCTCCATATTCATGTATAACATTAAAACATGAATAGGATATAACACTGTGGCTTGTAAAACTCCAGTACTACTGTCGCATAATGCCCAGACAAAAAAATTGGCTCTTTCACTATCCCCTGTGAAACTTCATATTCTATAAACACATAATTTATTAAGCAAATAATAGGATCCAATATAATCGCCTGTGACACTGAATATACTACAATCGCACGATGAATAGTGAAAAGAATGGGCATTTCTCACTACAAACTGCGAAACTCCACATCCTACAATCACATGATACCTAGAACAAAGAATTGGCCTTGTCACTATCCCCTGTGAAACCCCAATCACAACCATATAATCACTTTATGTTATTATGAATATAACATCTAAATAAATAAAAATGTTTCAGTGTTATTAAGTTTTTCAAATAGTTTTTTCTAAATTCTTGTATATTTGTTTATAACTGATAAAATGAGAAATGGAATGTTTAATGTATTCCTGAATACGTTGTTTAATTATTTTTGTGAATATTGGGCAGTAGCTTGTGCATGAAGTATTGGTTCCAGTTTTGAATGAAAATTACCAAACCTAGTAAGGCGCTTCTCAATAGTGATCCATCAACAATATGTGCTAATAGTTTTGCCATATACGGGATGTTTTTTTTAACTGTACTTGAGGAATGAATGAAAAATAAGTAAACTGAAACTGCTTAATTAGTAATTTATTTTCAGGAACGCTTGGTACATACAAGTCCAAAATTGGATACGTGAGCATGAAAGTACGTGTGCGTCAATGGAAAGTCCGTGTTTTTCACACTTAATCCGTGTTTTTCAATACGAGCCGCTTAATTACCGAACGTTCGTTCTTTCCGGTTGCAATTGACCGTGATACTACACGTGAATGAGCACACCAAGTTAAGGGCTTTCGGCGACTTTTATATTCGAATTTTCCGTTTGGTCACCCAGATTCGCTTGTTTTTATATATCTTTTATTAAGTTTCAAGGGAAGTAAGCATGGGCTTAAAACTGTTTTATTGTGATGTTTGTTTTGGTCCCAAATTCATTGATCGACGCCCAGCTTTCACCAGATTTTTATCGTATTGTCATTATAAATACAATTATCGTGGGACTCCCAATTCTACCGCAAATGGTAAAAGCATTTTATAGTCGGGTATTTATTATTTTTTGTGCATTATAACTAAGTTATTTTGTAAGTCACACGCGTTGCACAAAAATAGATAATATGGAGTTACAGAAATTACGGACCGCATAAAATCTTTATTTGCTGAAGCATAATTAGCTGCCGTATGTTTGGAATCAGACATCGTCAGTTCGTGGCAAGTAAACTTAATAGCGGCAATGGGCTGTACTCGCGTGTTTATTATACGTAATCACGAAATAGTTGAAAATTATTGTTATTATTGCTTGCTAGCCATGCCGATAAACATAATAATTCTACATTAACAGGCTTGAAAAATAGAAAATCCTTGATGATACAGCGATTTCCAACGAAGTATGTCGGAGGAATGAAATTACTGAAACTACTAATAATTATAGTTGCTCCAAAACACAAAAAGTTGATTGAACAAGAAGCACAATGAAGGAAAGAAAAACAAGAACGCCTTTTCCTCACGATAATAAGAAAACGGAGTAGGGCTGAGTAAGTAGAAATTATGCAGACAGTCTCTTTCGGATGAGACTGGAAGACACTCCCATTCCCACTTCACTTCTCGGCCTGCAGATTGATTCATTTTCGATGAGATTTGAAACAGAATCGAACAGGCCAATCCTCCGGAATGATAGAATACAAATAAGGGCTGCAATGGATAGACAACGGGGTGAACACCATCAATTACTGATGCAGATTGGCGCTCAAGAGTGTTCTATTGTTCTCCGGAGAATACTATTCCCGCATTCTTAAAGTGTTATTTTATTTTACGACTATCCCTAGAAGGTTTACAAGGAATATTAACTTATAATTAAGACAGTCTAAGCGACTTGTTAATTAAAGCCATTCACAATTTAAAACACAGACAACATTTCCGTGGGGTTATGTATGGATAAACCTTTTATTAAGAGATATTGTTGAAAATTCATAAAAGCAGAATATGAAGTCATCGTAATGTTATTACGCTTTGATAATGCTAACTCCAGCGGTTAGCAAAGCGTCAGTATCATTAAATTCTACGACGACGCGGTTTAATCCTGAATAGATGAAGTCTTTAGACATGGTGGTTGAAATTCTACTAACTACACCATTTTTATAAATAAAATTAATAAGATATTAGACTTTTGTTGAGAAATATAATACCAGTGTCATAAGGGCATAATGCTTAAGACAACAGGAAGATGGTAGATTGTAGGTAAACAGTCATAAACCACGCATATACTTTAAACAAATTGCTCAGTTTCGTGATCCAACGACTTAGTAAGACCATATTTAGCATGTGAAGAACCTTTTCGTAGCAATATCACTCTCAACTCCCTAATGAACCCATAACAAGCCGAAAGCCATTTCCTATATAAAAATTCCGCACTTAAACCACTCCCAAATAATAACATCCAGGAAACACATATGCGCGCATACGCTTAATCATTAAACTTATTTAAGTTACGTTTTAAACTAATTATTAATTTCATTTTAACAAATATAAGTACATGATATATAGAAAACAGGGTTGGCCGTGTGTTATAAACCGTTTTATATACTTTGTAGTAATTGTCTCCAAATTTTTAATCTTAAGACTAGTATGGGTTTATTTTTATTTACAACGAAGGACTGGTAGTTATTTTGAAGAGCTTGTGTAGCTTATAAGTCGTTTGTTCCTCGTTATGGAAGTAAAAGTTCGCAACATCTATTTATTATTCTCTTTAATTCTGGCAGACAGTATTTGGTTATCGATAGAAATAACCCAACAGTTTTTGATTGTGGCAGTCAATAAATTCGCAAGGCAACAAAGTTACTGGTTATTATAGTTTTGGTTGAAGATTCCCGTTTTTTCTTTGACCATATGGTATTGTTTATGTCACATAATGTTTGTTACTAAACCATTGCTTTTTCCGTTGGAAATTAAATGGAATATATATTGAATGTTGGCCATTAACAAGACCCTGTGTAATAATTCTGTACTCCTTCTACCTGTCTGAATTTTTTTATTAACTCAAAGCTCGTGCTAATGGAAGTCGGAATTGAACGCTTTGATTACATTCGTATACATTTCCATCTACCATTGTAATTATCGATTCTGTTTATATTATGTGTTTGAAGTGCCGTGCCTCCGAATAGTCAGTCTTAAATAAACCTGGGCAACAGTAAAACCATCGTAATCGAATTAATAAACACTTACGTAGTTAGTTTGCATTTACGCATATATATAATGTATATCACTTACATCTTCTTCTTCGTATAGTCCTTCTCCTATCGGAGGTTGGTGATTATCATCGTTATCCGTATTTTGTTGACGGCCGCTCAGAATAATTCTATGCTGCTGCAATTAAACCAATCTCGTAGGTTTTTCAGCCATGATATCTTCCGCCTGTCAACATTCCTTATTCCTTCTATTTTTCCCGCATAATGAGTTGGAGCAGTGCATATTTGCAATTTCACATTATATGACCCAAGTACTCGAGTTTTCTCTTTTTTATGGTTTATATAACCTCACATTCTTTATTCATCCTCTCAAGAACCTCTCTATTGCTGATTCTATCAACCCAAGATATACGCCACATTCTGCGATAACACCACATTTCAAATGCTTGTATTTTATCCAAATGGTTTTTCTTAAGCGTCCAAGTTTCTACACCATAGAGTAAGATCGAAAACACGTAGCAACGAAACATGCGCATCCGGAGTTCAATGTTGATGTTCCGACTACAAAGTAATTTCTTCATTTTTACAAACTAGGGTCTGGCCGTTTCTATTCGGGCTCTTATTTCAACTGTTTGATCTCCTGTTTGTTCTAGCCAAGTTCCAAGTTATTTGTAGGCTTGTACTCTTCCTATGATGGTATTTGCGATTCTAAAATTTCTTTGGTTCTGTAGGGACTTCGTAATTACCATCCATTTCGTCTTATTGAGGTTTATTTTCAATCCGTAATCATTACAGCTGTCATTCAATTTTTCAAGCAAGTGTTAGCAGGATTGTGCCGTCTTCGTAGCTCACATGGTTAACTGTTTCACCATTTATGACAATTCCCGCTGATTCTTCTTCCATAGCCTCTCTAAAGATGGCCACGCTGTACATGTTAAACAGAAGTGAATACAAGATACATCCCTGTGTCACTCCCCGATTTATCTCGATTTCTTCAGTCGTTTCTCTTTTTACTTTTATATTGGTAGTCTTGGCACTAACATCTGGATACAGGTAATTTATTTGTTGATAAATCTTTATTTATTGATGTCCTAGAAACAATTGTATGGATTCTCTGGAAATTATTTCAAAAATAAATATAAGGACATTAAATTATTGGAGCTTAATGCAAAAATAAACTTGACCACAAGTGTTGGTATTCTATGTTCAATTTCGATTAAGAACGTTAGCCACCCAGAGCTTTTGTTAAATTAAATGTTATTGTTTAACAATAGCGCTTTAAAAATTGTGGTTTACTTCATTTAAAATTAAATTTAAAAGCAGCGATGCCATTATTATGGTAGAAGTTAAAACCGCCTAAACAACTGGCCAGATAAGTGTTTTAAGCAGACAATACATTCAAACTAAAAAGCGCAGGAGTTAGCTCGTGGTATAGATGGCTCATAAATATACTACACCTATAAATCAATAACAACGTTATAAAACAATTTAATAGTTATTTGGAATAACACAAAATATTATTGTTCGCCCCTATTCAGGAAAATTATGTTAAGACTGTCATTGTGAATACTACATTCCATAAGAAACACTAACACATATTAATGTTATTTTCGTATCATGTATTAAAGTGCACCCCTGCGAGCAATTTCTCGTATAAGATAAATGTACTTTCTACCGCTAAAAAGTAGGGAGCAATATACAAGATTTTCTTCTTACTTAAATTGAGTAGAAGCGACCAACAAGCACTAGAATATGATGTTTGCGATTACTCTGGCCAACGGTTTTTATACACTTCGTTTCATATGAAATGCACCACCCATTAAAAATAAAACTACTGGTTTGAAACTTTGCTGCTAAAATAATGTTTCATTATTGCGTATAAAATGATCAGGTTTTAATAAAAAAAGATTAACAATTATAAGAAAACAATAACAACAACGAAAACAAAATTAATAATATGTAACATCGCTATGAACAGCAATGCAAGCATTTACTCGTCGTGGCATGCTTTCTATCAAGTGGTCTATTTTTCCTGGAGTATCTCGTTCCATATAACCTCAAGTTGGTGTCTCAGCGCGTCTAAGTTGTTAGGAGCTCTTGGCAATAATCTTGGTCACCGGCCTATCACGTTCCAAAGTTGTTCGATCGGCGAAAAGTCCGGTGATTGTGCAGGCCAGGGCATTATTTGCAATTGTGCTTGTTGGAGGTACGTTCTGGTAATGTTTGCAGTGTGTGGACGTGTGTTATCCTGTCGGAGAATTCCGGCTGCATGAATGGTACTGACACCGGTTTCAGGACATTATGAATGTGGCGATGAGCATTTAAAGTACCTGGGACGAACACAAGTGGTGATCTTCTATCGAAACAAATGGCACCCCAAACCATAACTCTAGGTGTTAAAGCTGTATGGCGTCTTTCAACAAACTCTAGATTTCGTCTTTCTCCTCGATATCGATACCTTCCTACGGCCGTCATTTGCTCATAAACTAAATCTTGATTCGTCACTGAAGACAATTTCATTCTGATTCCAATGTTGCCGCTCTTGACACCAAGCAAGCCTAACAGCCTTGTGATGTGCAGTTAAAGGGAGCCGTTGGAATGGACGGTAGGATCGCAGTCCAAAAAAAGATTCTTCTGTAAATTGTTGCTATTAACACGCGGCAATGAAGAGCTCCCATCCAGTCTACAGCAACAGACCTTATTGTTTGAAAGCGGTCTCGTGTAGCCATTCTTCGAAGAAGTCGATCTTCACGAACATTGCTGCTACGTGGAGGTCTACCAGCTGGACGATGTCGCTGAATGCCTTTTTCTGACGAAGCAGACAATATTCGTGCAACTATATTGTGGTCCCGATTTACCCTTCTACCAATTTCACGAAAAGCAAGTCCAACTTCTTTCACGCCGATTATTCGACCTCTATCAAAATCGGAAATGTGGTTAAAATTTCTACGTTGTCTTACTGGAGGCATTTTAAAACATTAATTCTGTCACAAAATGTAACAAAATCTCGATACAACTAATTAATATTCACTAGATATTGTTTTGTTTCTAAGCAACACGTTGATGAGAGATTTTTTAACGGAAATCGTGATTATTTTATACGCAATAATAAAACATTTTTTAGCAAATTTGCAAACACGTAGCTTTATTTATAATGGGTAGTGCATTTCATATGAAACTGAGCATATATACCATATGGCACCTAGAGTGTCCGTAGTGATGAGTGCATATTCGTTGCACTGGAGAAATAAAATCAAGGATGGGGAATATACAAATATAAAAGTGCAAAGTTGCTTCAAAAAAGGAGAGAATGAAACAATAGAATTATGAGTTGACGTTTAGTAAAGTGTTGCTACATTTTTTTCTATAGTTTTGTGTTCTTGAGTATACTATACGAAATGTTAATTCATATAAAAGTAGTGTTTGGGGAAGGAAACGTATTTATAAAAAGATTGTAACTGTGTCAAGAATTAATCTATAATTTTAAAAATATGTCCTCTTCTATGTTTCTTGATTCTTTTACCCGTCCTTTCGTGTTTTAAGGAAAATCTACGGTTTTAGTAAACAGGTTAATTGGACAATTACAAAATATGATAGGGGTAGTGATATTAAATTTTTATGGTACAGTTAGTTAAAAAATGAACATAAAGTGCGATTAGTTATTTACGGCCAATTTGTCTTTGAATTCAATTACATGACTAACGTTGCATCAGTAAATTGCCATAAAATAAAGCTCCATCGTTCCGCTAGGGAGTTTATAAGCTGAAATTTCTGGAAAGTTCATTAGTTTGGCATTTCATGTCAATTTAGGATGCTTGAGAACACCTGCTGAGGGCCGAAATCATTGTAAATGAAGATTGTTGAACGCAGGAGCTAAATGATTAGAATTCTGATCGGTGTTCTGCGTAATACAAGTAATCGGGAGAAGTTCTAACCAACCGCTAGTAATTTCAGGTATGCATGTGGTCCGCTTGATCCCACACAATTCCGTCAAATTACAATATAAAGAGGCAGCGGGCCGAGTCTTTACGAACCGTTTAACTAACATGATCAAACGCTCCTCATACCTGCTCAAATAATATCGCGTCCGGAGTGATATCATTAAATTTTCATAAATGAGAACCTACTGACAATCTGACTAAGCGCCAACACGTTGCAGAATTTTCAATTTCTACAACCGGAGAGAGCAATTTGTTTAAAATGAAAATGCGATAGAAATATAGGGATCGGATATTAAGACCATTCCTCTAAAATATAGCAATCACAACTCAAACTGTCAAACCGAATTTTCCGACAAACACCAAATCGTTCCCAAATAATGCAAATAAACTGAACGGCTCTGAGCATTGACATAAAAATGAACGAATGTAATGTATATTCTGTCCGGCCAGGTCTTGTAAAACGAAAATGTGGAAAGCCCTAGGGCTCGCTCTAATTTGTCATCAAATCCTACGTGTCCCACAGCCATGGATTTTGGAATTGATGTAACACACATAATCAGCAAAGGGTAAAAAGTTTCCTAGTTGCCGTTTTTTCCCAACAAAATTAACTCGGTATCGGGAGTTTCGCCAAATTTGCACCGCAATTTAAAAAAAGTATTAGTATTTGTCGGCAATACTAATAAGGGTTGACGCGGAAGTAAATAGGAAATGTGCAATTAGGCAGTCATCTCTTAATGGCAGCAATGTGGGTGATTTTGACAAGTTATGGCGAGCGGAAGTGTCGCGCGAGGTGCTGGTCAGGGCGCGTGTTGCGGTAATGAATAGCCCCCGGAGCGCCATCATGCGACCCTGCCACTGACATGCGGCCAGCTCTGTGTTTTACTTTTCTCGTTTCTATTTGCCCTATACCATTCTCAAAGTGCAGAATTTAAGCCGCCAGAACTTCTCCGAACGCAGAATTATATATTTGGTTGAAAACAAAGCTTTTCAACACTACAAAAGCGAATATAATCTGTTTGCTTTGATGGCTACTCTTTCCCATATTCCCATTATGGGAATATATTAGAAATTTTTGATGATGTGATTCTGATGGAAATACACGTTTTACAACTCTATGAACAAAAAAAATGTGGTTTTACTAAATGTGTGTGTTTGTGAGTGTGTGCGAGCGCGCGCGCGCTTGTTTGTATGTGGGAGTCTATACATTGCCTATGTATACTTTTAAAAGAAACGCGTCAATTTCGCCTATTGTCTATGCAACCAACTATACCGACAACTAAAAATCAGAAACAAACGTCACTATAGTTGTGAATTATTTGAGTATGAAGGTTATGTTGATGCAGTGTTTATATTAAATAAGTATTTCACCTTGTAGGTATATAGGACGCAAATGATGACTTAATTTATTAAATATAAAAATCGACAGGATGGTTCCGTAAGGGCCGTGCACATTTTATTTTTTTTGTACAAAATATATACATCAGGGCCAAGTGGTGGAATGGTCAGCATGGCTGACTTCCAAGCAGTTGATCCGAGTTCAATTCCCGGCGATCGCAAACTTTTTTAAATTATTATTATTCAACGTAGCATAAAATATTTCATTTCATTTCTTCGGTTAAAACGTGATTACTTTCAGTTTTTATTTTATGGGGATTTATTACGCATCCCTCTGATTTAAATTTTCTAACAATTGTTTGACACTAAATAAAGATTAATTTTATTTTTTAGCATTGAATTAATTTGATTGCTGTGGTCACAGCATGCTTGAGTTGTCTGTACAGTTGGTTGCCTACACAATAGGCGAAATTGACGCGTTTCTTTTAAAAATATACATAGGCTATGTATACTAAAAAGAAAAATTCCCTGTATATATCTTAAACAAATGCTACAATCATGAAATACCGAGGTACAACAAAAACTGATGTGATTAAAGTTCTCATAACCTTTTGAGAGTTTTGAATTAAAAACTGTCTATCCAATTGACTTAACTTTAAGTTACGTAATAATAGACATCAGCCATGCAACTTATAGTACTCAAAACAATTTTGAGAACTGCAATAGTGTTGCACTTTTAAAATTAATTGAAAAAATATATGTATTTAGGAAACGATAGATGTGTGACGCAAAAGCAACCTGGAAAACTTACTATGGATATATGACACGGAAACTTGGGTGTTTACAGAAAAGGAAAGTAGCACAGAGAACTTCAGGGCGAAAACAGTGTGGGGATAGCTGCAGCAGGCAAAAAGCAATCAAATGGCCAAGAAAAAGATCGAAAGCGGAAAATATAGCAAGAGGAATAGCAAGACAAAATGGGAATGGACCAGACTTGTTGCCAGAATAACAGATAAGCGGAGTAGGCAGATTTTGAACTGGATACCATGGGGAAGAAGAAGACATGTGGGCGGGCCAATGATGAGATGCAAAATAGAATACGCAAAACAGCCGGAACTAAATGGCAAGAATTAGCAAAGCACAGAAAATAATGGGAGGGTACGAGGAGGGTTCAAATATGACACGGAAATTTATTCTTAGAACCGAACGAATGGCCCTAGCCGCAATTTCTTCTTAACATTCTTGCAATGGGATAGCTAGAAGGCGTGCATAATGTCATAGCCACTTCAACTGTTTTTTTTTAGTAATTGTCAACATGATAGAGCAAACAGTTCATGTTTCCGTTGCGCAACGCCTAATAGTTAGATTTCTTGTGAATGAGGCTGCCAAACCAAGTGATATTTTGCAAAGAATTCAAGCACAATTTGGGGAATCCACCTTATCTAAAACCCAGGTGTTTCAATGTTGTAAGAAGTTTACAAAGTTTAAGAAGGGCCGTACAACGGTCGAAAACTTGCCGCACGCGAGACGTCCGAAAACTTCGACAACACAAACCAACATTGACCTGATAAACGGCCTTATTCTTGGCAATAGAAGACTTTCTAGCCGTGAAATGTCACAAATATTACAAATTAGTCTTGGTAGCGTCGAAGAAATCATCCATAAACATCTGCATTATCGAAAACTTTATGGGTACTCAGATTGCTGACTATGGAACAAAAACAGTGACTCGTTGAAGTCTCTACTGAGCTTCTCCGGCGATACCAAGATTAAGGTGATGCATTTTCGAATTCCTTACTCACCTGCGACGAAACCTGGGTTCACCATTTTACGCCAGAATCAAAAAGATCAAGTCTAGACTCAAACACCCCAAAAACGGAAAAAGCGAAGGTTGTGCCTTCAGCCGGTAAAGTAATGGCCACCGTCTTTTGGGATAGCGAGGGTGTTCTCTTAACCGATTTTTTGAGAGAACGACGTACCATTAATGCCCCTTACTATTCTGACTTGCTGACTCAAAAAGTTAAGCCTGCATTTCGTTCAAAAAGGAGAAACCGTTCAATCAAGAGTGTCATTCTCCTGCACGATAACCCCCGACCTCATACTGCCCAATTGACTACAAATGTCCTAAAAAAAAATGCATTGGCAGATTCTTCCACATCCACCTTATAGTCCGGCTTTATCACCATGTGATTTCCATCTCTTTGGACCGCTGAAAGAGGCATTGGGTGGCTCAAAATTTCAACACAATGATGATGTTGCCGAGTTTGTGCATGATAACTTCGCGCCCAACCAAAAACTTTCTATAAAAGTTACATTATGAAACTCCCACAACGATGTCAAAAGTGCATAGACTTAGAGGGTGAATACGTGGAGAAATCATCATCATCAGTGTAAAAATTATATACTTATTGCAGTTAAATAAAAAGTTAAAGCCAAATTCCGGGTCATATTTGAACCCTCCTCGTAGAAAGGAATATCCGTATTTGGATAGAGACAGCCTAGAACACGAAGAAGAAGAAACAGAATGTGATTAGTATTTAATCAGTGTATAACCATAAATAGTATAGGATTTTATTTGACAATAATTTGCAAAACGGTATATCATATGAAAATAATAATTTGTTTCGACGTAAAATGAAAAATACCATTTTTCAGCTGCTTTTTTATATACATTGAAAAACATACATTAGAGCCTATATGTAGCAATAATCTATTTCAAATGTAATTCAAACAAAAAAGTTATTTACCTAAAGATGTTGCTGTTCTATCAAATTAAAATACTCAATTTGGAGTTTCCCAGATAAACTAATTTTCTAATAAACCTGGAAAGATAAAAATAGTAGTTATCCTAGCTGATTCGCGCTTATACTTCTCGCATAATAATACTAATAAATCATGTGTGTAAATTATAAATAGGATACGACGGAGACGGTAGTTCAAGTTTATAAAACTTTGGGAAACTTCTTACTACCACGATATTTAGAACACTTAAATATGTATTTCGGCAACTAAGTTGGCATCTTCAGTAGGAACTTGACTAACTAAATTAACTTGAACTAGGATTACCTCTACAGATAAGTTCTTCACCAATTCAACAATGGAACCGAAATTCGCTGTGACCTCGAGTGGCAGCGCGTATCCGCACTGCTCAACCGAGGTATTTGAACGTATTATTATCATAAGTCTTTGGTATTCTAATTCCTGATGTTTTCAAAATGTGTTAGGAAGACTTGCAGAAGGTTTCTGTCGATAAATAAAAAATGTAGCTTATGCGTCCTTCATGAGACTATATTTTTTATATTATGTATCTTAAAGACGATTATTATTTTTGAAGGAGATATATGCAAACACACACACACACACACACACACACACACATATATATATATATATATATTGCTGAGTAACCCTCTAATTTAATTATGCTTTGGGGATTTAAATATTATAAATAATTTCATCAAATGAAATTGTAATACAGCATATGAAATTGTGCCTGGTTAAACTTATTGTGTTGGGCGCCATAAACAAATTAAACTCTTAAACAAGATATCCTTTCCTATATGGATGTTGAACATATTCACAAATTAATAAATTGTTTAATTAAAACAGGTCCAATATTTTCACAAATCTTTTAAGTTGATCTCAGGAAAGCTGCTACAATTGGTCGTTCTATATAACTTTTCTGTCTGGCAACAAACATGTACAACAAAATAAAATATAGGGAAATTCAAATTACCTTCTCAATTATCAAAGTCCAATCATAATTACTTGTGCTTTCCCTTGACAAAAACATATAAATTAAAGTTTTTATACAAAATTAAATACAATAAACAACTACAAAGGTTTATTTACTTGTTATTATATTTTTTTATTGCAACTTTAACCGCATACCTGATTTCGAATGTGGCGAGCTTCGCGTGGTACCTTCTATTCATGTTACGTGGGCTCACAACCGGCCGAACGGCAATTGCATCGTCCGTGAATAAGTATAAGCGAAATTTTATTTCTAACCTCACAAGTTTGTTTTCAATCATTTTGTTTCTAAATCCATATGTTATTTTATTATTTATTATGGCACTTTAAATTTCGACGAACTTGTTTATATATTATTGCACTTTTTATTTCGAACGAACTTTCTTGTTTTATCCTTAGTGGATGTAATTACAAATATTTATTTCATTATTTCTTGCAGAATAATGACATTTAATTAATTTAACTTTGACGTTTAACTTTTGTACTTGTCAAATTGAAACAGCACACTAACGAATGACGCTGCTTCTAAAACAAGTGAGAATCAACCCACGCTAACTTTCAATTCTTCTCAAAATTATTTCAACTTTTGTAGAGGAAAATAACACTTATATCGAAGATAAACGGGGAACCAACATTTACTCACTTAAATACACGAACTTGAACATAAAATAGTAATTTGAGCTGCAAGAAGACATGCTTCCAGCTCAACAGATAAATTGCAACTAACCTGTTTTTATAACAAAAGATTTTCACAAATTGTTATCTGTTGCTATGATATGGAACAAATCTTTCAATTTTTTATGTCAACCCCAAAAGGGTTCCACCAATCAAATTACAGATCTAAATTACCTAAAATAATTACAAATTTCTATAAACTACAATAACTTACTTGTAATTAAAAAAAGTATTACATTCACAAATTAACATTATTATATTTAGCTGTCAAAACCATTATGTTTTTACTAATATTTGTGAAATTACAGCTCAAGTATGCACAGATATTGTTGAAAAGTATCCTCTATGCTTTCCCAAAGATGAAGAACAACAAAACGACTTGTTTTGAAACCTGGAAGTCATGTTATACAGAAACGAAATACCAAATGTGCATAAGTGTGATTACATTTGCCTAGGGAGATAATTAGAAAATGTGGAGTATGTATAGAGCAATGACTTATAATAGAGATTATTATTGCGAAAAATACTGTTTAACGTCATCACGTCGTCGCGTTTTCTTGTTATGTATTCAAGAATTCATTTTAAGTCCGAGTAAATTAATTTTAGTATATTCCTAAATATACAAACTTAAAATTGTTGTAATATAAAGGGCAGCGAAAGCTTCTCTTCACGATTTCTTCACTTGAATCCTGTAATACTTCTTATAGCATGTTTTATCATTTAAAAGCACGATTTAAATATTTAGAATTTCCACTAACGTAGTTAATACTGTATAAATGCATATAAAATAAAATGTATGTATAGTGTGAGCATTGCAAAGGAGTTCTATTTACGAAGAATAGAAACGGTTTTAATTAGTTCTGAAGGCACAATAATTGTAAATTCCCAATATTTTACATTTGTCAACATGGCTGACGCTGATATTATTAACACTAAACATTATGATCCCCTTTAATTATTGCATTAGAAAATTGAGATCATTGAGCGTTTCTGCCTACATGGTATATAGTTATTAGCAGGAAAATTATTTACATATATTGTGAAGAGTTATGGTCCCAAAATAGAACCCTGTGGAACACCACATGTTAATGTTTCAAAATGTGATGAGAGTTAATTATCGCCCTACAGTTTGGGTTCAGTGAGTAAGAAATGATTAATTAATGAAAATACGCCACCAAATTTTAATTGTTCTAATAAAACTTTTATAATTAACGGTTAGTGTTAGATAGTTACAGCTACATTTTCAATTAAACAATTGCCAACGAAACTGTCAATTTTAAATAGTTTCTTATAATGTTGTTAGCATCAGAACTATGATTGCTGCAAAATGTATTCGTTTTTGAAAATATATGTGAAAACTCTCTCTCTAAAGAAGCTCAGTTTAAGAAGCTAAAGCAATCCTCATTATTTGATCGATGCTGGAGAAACTGTTTCAGTTTCGTAACATATAATAAGTATACTAGATAGAGGAGTTTTTAAAGTTGATATTAGTAGCAGGCAGTTCAAAGAAAAAACTGTAATCTCCGAAGAACACGTTACTTCCAACCCATTACGGAAAGACTGGTAATTTAAGTTTCTACAGAAACTATTAGTTTCAGATTATTTTCAATGAGTAAGAGTTGTTCAAACTGCAAAATAAACTACTCAAGTGAAAATGTTTCTCACGCCTTACTATTATATCATTACATTCAATTCATTTTTGTTAGTTTTAGTTCGCCACATGATATTCTTATTAATTCTGGAAAAACCCCTAGCTTCTCTGACTATACTTAAGGTCTTTCTTAATAGAAAGGTTTTTGAAAAAAAAATTGAGGAACATGTGCAATCCAAATAATTATGGAAACATGCCGATTTAAGTTCGCGGAAGAAGTGTTAGTTTTAGATGGTAATCCGTTATTCAAATCTACCGGCGATACTATCAGACTGAAATAGTGTTTTTTACAACAGTTTCTTCGCTTTTTGATCAGTTCTGAAAAAACATCCGGTGTAATTTGATTTTTAATAATAACGAAAGTTTTCAAATGTCGATATCTTTTCAGAGAAGAACATTTGAGTTGAAAAGGTTGTTGAATGAATTATCACACACGTTTTTTTTTTATAGTTGCTATACCAAGGTATTGCTACTGATCGTTTCCAGAGAAACTGCCAGTTCAATACGATTCGTTCTTGAACAACTGCTGAAGATCTGAATCTGAATAAATCTTTAGTTTTCGATCGATTCCATGCAAACAGTAGGAGTTCCGAAACTTTCAGAATTATTTCAGTTGGAAAAAGCAAACATGTATAGGGAATGGTTCTAAAGAAAAAGTATGGAATGGTTTCAAGTAAACCTATTGATATTACCAATTACGAAGGAAAATATTAATTTCATAGTGTTTGTGAATAAACTGTCTATTTGAGATCATACCTTAACACTATATCTAACACCAACGAAGTGTGTGTAGGGGTCACACGAGGTAGTGTCCTTGGGTGTACATTGTTTAACATCTAACAACCCGCATTCGAGTCAAATAACGTTGTTTGCTGATGATGCTGTCATAATCACCCAGGAGGAAGACCTACACGTATTAATTGGCCAGCGGCAAACAGCAATAAGTAAATGGGTCAACAAATGGTGTATAATACTAAATCCCGTCAAAATATAAACCTCATTGCGGAAGATATTCCATGGAACTCTAAAGGAAAAGCAATGAAATATGTGTATATACGGACACCCGGTTAAAATGTCTACATGTTAACATAAAATTTAATAAAAACTATGGTGGCGAAAGAGTAAGCAATGTCGAAGTATTACGTAGAATTGGTAGAGAAAGAGAGCTATTAAATACCATCAAAATGAGAAAACCGTCATATTTTGGACACATTCTAACAAATAACAAATATAGTCTATTGCAGCTTATAATCGAAGGAAAAATAGAAGGAAAAAGAGGTATTAGCCGAAAACGACTATCGTGGCTCAGAAACATCAGAGCGTGGACCGGCATGAACGCTGAACAACTCTTCCGAGCTGCTATGGACCGTCAACAATTTCACCAGGTGGTCGCCAACTTCTAGTTAGAGAAGAAGAATGGTGGCGAGGAAGAGGAAACAGCCTCCCACATAATATTCCAATGAGAAGTCTTAGCTCGTAGAAGATATCAAAACTTTGAGGGCACGAATCCCAACGAGATATAACCGCAAGCCAGTCTGAAAAACAAACTCCTAGACCTAGACAGAAGGGGATGCACAATAGGCCCAAGACGCCGCAGTGCCAGAAAGCAAAAACAACCCTCTTCGTACCATCAATCAATCAGTGAATCAATGGTAGGCTCAAACAACTATACCCAGTGCTTAACAGAAATATCAAGCACTCCTCAGACCCATTCTCACGTATGCTAATCCTGTGTGGAGTACTTCTTCAAAAACTAACTTTAAAAGAAACTAAGCCTTTTAAAATAAGATCAATTACAACTGTCAACTACATATGAACTTGTAATAGACACAGTAAATAAGTTCATAAAACGACTAAGCAAAAATTTCATTACAAACCTGCGCTCTATCGACAATATAGTTATCCATCAATTTGGGGGCAGAAATATTCATACTCGACATGAAAGATGTCTATCGCACCACTTATTAAATTCAGAAGACAATAACGAATAATATTCCCACAGTTTTCTATTCAGCAAACCCACGTATAACAAAGACCATTCCTGCCATGCGGTCTGAGTCTATAGCTGAGCTTCCGATATCTCTGAAAATAGTTCTTGTGAGAAATATAAATTAGACAGTTAGTGGAGGCACTAGCAGTCATTATTGTTTCTAAAAAAGCTGGTAGTTTCATATAGTTCCTTTAAATCCAAATAAAAAGTATTATCCTGAACGCACTGTATATGCTAGGAAAATATTCTGTGGTTGATTAAGTAGTAGCGATCTTCTCTTCTATGCCTGTGTTGCGCGTTTAAAGTAGGCTCCGAACCACGGGAAGTGTAAACACTTCTACTCCAGAGAAGATATACTAGGCAGAATACCGCGCTGGTTTACCATTACCTTGCGAGGGAGAACGGCTGTTAAAAATCCGATGTTCCGGTACTGGGAATTGAAACCCGGACCTTCAGCGCAGAAGTCTAACGCGTTAATCTCTAGTCCACGGCCGTCTTGTATTGCAACTGTTTTGTCTAAATCACTTCTGCGTTTTATCAGTGTTTACATATTTGTAAGAAGAGCGAATTCAGTGCCTTTCGTTATGCTTTGTATAGAGTCTATAGTACAGGCAAATGTGTTTTGCTTCGAATGACAGAAATCCGATTATGAGTGTTATATTTTACTGTAATGCCAATGAACAGGTTCTTAAACCGAAGAATAAGTCTTAACGTTAATAGTAGACAGAATTGCAGGCGCTATATCTTTATATTATTTACAATAATAGAATTTTAATTACATTAAGAAGCTCTCAGCCTGCTATTTCTGTTTTGTAAAAGTTGGTACAAAAGAAGACAAAAACTTTCTAGAGGCTGTTTCAGGGTATTCAAGTAATTTTGATTTTTAAAGCCACTCGAATATACGGAGAACATTTTTAGAATATTTTCTCTCTTGAAATGGTGACCATATCAAATTTTAAGAAAATTATTTTAATACTTTTTCTTGTGTTTGTGATTATAAATAGAAAATTGTTGAGAAAACACATTAAACAGTTCTTACGTCATAAATACAGGAAAAATTTAGATTCAAAAGTAAACGTTTGTTAGTATAAATGGAAACCTCTTCCGTTTTCCAGTAGAAGTGATAAGCGGTGTCTGGTTCTATCGCATAGACGCAGAAAAATTTTTCTCGTTGTTCCTCCGCAACTTCCCGTATCTAATAAATTTGCACTTTAGTATTTTAGACATATTCCAAGAAATCCTTCAAAGTTTCTCGATAACAATTATAACGGAATATGCCGTCATGAGTCGGTCTTCGCAAGTTTTCTCGTAAAACTGCGTTCGGTGCCTTGCTAGGCAAACCGAGTTCGTCAAACAAGCAACTGTGTAAGTCAAATTACACTTGAAGAGCTTTTTCATATTTACTTACTCGAGCAAGATCAATAACTCTCTTACTGACAGCCAGTGCGAGTTTTCGTGTTATTTTTTCCGCTAGCTATTAAAAATTGTTTCATGAAAATTTAAATAAAAAAGAGGAAATTTTGATTGTAAATTCTAGTCGAAATTCTTAGGTTTGTTTTATTAAAAACATGCTTGCTTCCACTGCCAACATATAATAAAAATTGTTTTTCTTCCTGGAGAAAATAATTGGACATGGAATGTAGAGATAATAGAATTTGTAGGGTACTTTGCGAAAAATAATACCAGCCCTAATTTTTTATCATGTGCTTGTTACACACTCAATTTTCAAAGTATTCCTCATTACGGTTAAACGTCGCTAACGTTTAAATGACAGTGACGAAGACAAATGGTCAAAAAATTACAGACTGTGTATAAAGGAAGTAAAATGGTCAGCGGAGAACTTTAGATAACAGATACAAAGCTAATTGGAGACAGATTTTCATAATCAAATTTATCATTTAGTACACGAGAAGTTTGGCAAAACCATTTCCGAAACTTTTCCTTTGGTTGATTTATGAAATTTAAGTAACGGAGTTCGTCAGGGTTGAAACTTTACAGTTGTGGTGGTTCCGAGTTAAAACTGAACATTTACATTCATCCGTCAAAGTAAATACAGCGTTAGAAATAGAAAAAGACAGTATTTGATTTATCAGTGCTTAGTAATTCCCGTAACGACATCGCGGAAATTTCTTCAGAAAATTTGTATGAATCAATTTTAGATAGGTGCTGTGATTACTTTCCACGGGAACTATTATAGCGCCTGTACGAGAAAATACGTAAACATGACAGCTTTCACGGTTCTGTATGCATAATACACTGCCAAGTTGAATGATTTACCACACATTTGTATTTCATACCATTTTAAATTGTGTATATCATCATTATTTGGAAGGAATTTTGAAAGATGATTCTTTTAATTTTCTTAGGAAACATTTAGTGTTTCAAAAATTTATTAAAAAACATATATACATTCAACGTATATCATATTATTATTATATTTGTACTTTAATGTTGAAAGATTCCACTATGAAAATGTGAATCAGCATATTCCTTTGACAGGTGGTTGCTGACAGCATTATTTATATTTATTATCACGCAAAGAGAGAGTAAAATGCAAAGTTAGATTTTGTAGGTCATTGTAGTGGTATTTTCTATACTAATACTACAGTTGGTATCCGCTTGCTCTGACCACGTGATTAGTGGTGTTTACCCATTTGTTGTAAAGAAGTGACAGAAATTGTTCTACTATCTGTACAAAAAACGAGATCATACAAGTATAGCAAATTATCGACCTATAAGTATGTGGTCACATATATACAAACTCTTAACAAATCGATTGATAGTTAAGCTAGATACGCTCCAACCAGTGGAACACGTTGGATTTAGTAACGGATTTGAAACCCTGAAATGATTTACAGGATACTCATAGATAAAACAACAGAGTACGCTATACCTGTACGTTTGGCATTTGTAGATTATCATAAAGCCTTCGATAGCATTGAAAGATGGGCCTTCTTAACAGCAGTGGAAGATGCCAGAATTAATTTAAGGTATTGCAATATTTATTACAAGACTACCTCTCACGTAAAAATAGATGATGATATCAGAACAGATAAAATACCACAAGATTTCCAACAAGGCAATACTATTTCGCCAAAATTATTTACCTAACATTAGAAAAGGTCTTTAAACAGTTGCCTTGGGAAGCAAAAGGCTTAAACGTTGATGGAATACACGTAAATCACGCAAAATTCGCCGACGACGTAGTCCTAATAAATACTGACATCGAAGAGCTAAACGTCATGTTAAAGAACGTAATAGGGTTGCCAATGAACCTAAACAAAATTAAAATTATGAGTAGTAACCCACACGATATCATCATCGATAATACCATCATAGAAAAAGTAGATCACTATATACAGGGTGTCTCAGAAAGAATGGGCCAGCGTTTAGTCATAGATTCTTTAGGTTAAAATAAACCGATTAAACCTAACATACCTTAGGCAGAAAGTCCTTCCTTAAGAAGTTATAGGGCCTTAGAGTTCAATTTTTTATTTTTTCTTTTTACTGTAATTTCCACAAATCTAAAGATATTTCTTTTAAATTTAGTACACATACTTATTATTATGTGGTACAGTCACAGAATTATTTTCATTAACCAGACTTGACCGCAAGAGGCACTTAACCTACCACTGAAATTTTATTTTAGCT
>JABXWE010010362.1:0-35432 GCA_014611495.1 Limonius californicus | reverse complement strand
TTAGGCTTGAATGTCATGCTCATAGAACATTATAAATAAGCGTTACTTATTTATACATTCACACATATCACTCGGTAAAATGAAATGAAACCTGAAGTTTTATCAACGTATTTTATTAATTATAAAATAAAAAGACATATTGATATGTCTGTCTACAGACGAGTGTGGTCAACACGATACGATGAGTGAAACTCACCGCTAAAAAAATTCTAGACTGGAGCAGTTGCATGTTGAGTAAACAAATTTCGGTAGATGCTTTAATTTTCATCCAGATCCAAGATTAAAATTCATTAGATGTTCGCTTCGCGGACCACATGAAAATTGCCCGCGGACCACAGGTTGAGAATCACTGCACTATTGGACATAAGCCCCCTCATTTTATTCTATTTTGTGTGTTTTAGAAAAAAAAAACAGTAAAGAATAATCATAAGGATAAGACAGAAATCCGATTATCGGGACAATTATTTTGTTAAGTTTCCCTATAACATATTTTCATAACTCTTCTATTATTTCATTTAAACCGTATTATACCAGTACACTTCTCGATTCAAATATCAAAATTTACCTTATATCGTATACCAGGGTTATTGCAATCCAATTCGCTCCGATCGTTCATTATCAAACTGAACCTCGTAAAAGAAGCAAGTAAGCTCTTCGCGCTAGATATAAAATCGTTATATAATCACTGGATTAATATTTTCTAAAATATACCTGCAGATACGACTGATCAGTAAGATTTAAAAAATGCGGCTAATTGTAGCCAAAAGTATTAAAATGTATGGTAGATGTAGCAAAAACAACCACTACAAATAATTTACATTCCTGTGATGATGTAACTTCTCCAAGACATTCTTTCCTGTATTGGAATCTGTATTTCAGTACGAACAGTACAGATATTAAAGCTAAAAAAAATCTGTCTATTTATTACTCTGTTTTCTTGGTATATCAGTTAAAAACACATAAACCAATTCAGATAGACATAAGAGGTTCTTCAGTTAAATATTAATAAATCATTAAAAGAGCAGAAGCAACAATTTTAAAATTTTCCAAGGATTCTGCTAATATGTTAACATTTGAAACAGAATTGATCCAGGAGACACCTTTACTCATAGTTTCTAAATAAATTAATTAATAAATAGTGGGGTATTGCCCACAAGTTTTACTCATTTACTTTTAACGTCTGGTCAATACGAGGTTGGGCAATGATTTCCCGGGTCCTACGTTAAATTAAGCCAAAAGTAAAAGCCGCATATAATAGTTCAGAGCTTTGGAATTTGGACAAGACGCTAGCGCTTCAACGTGTTTCTGTTAGTCATCATGGAACGGCGAGTGAATATTAAAGTTTGTTTCAAATTAGAGAAAGCTCCAACAGAATAAGCCGATTTCCACTTAAGTCACACTAGCGGATTTGAATGGTATAATCGTTTCAAGGATGGACATAAGAATGTTCAAGATGACGCTATTATCGGGCGTTCATCGTGAAATTATGTGAAAATAATAACCATGGGAATGGTATAAAAAGAAGTGAACATAAATAAGGCGTCCATTCGAATAATTCTACATGAAGATCTGAGAGAAGAGTGATCTATATAAAATTTGTCCAACGCAATGTTACAAATTGTTGACACAATGTAAATTTTCTCTACCAACTAACTATATTGTTACTGATGACAAGTTATGGGTGATTTAGCATGATCCTGATACGAAATGCCAAAGCATGCAGTGCATTTGCAAAAATTCAGATTTAAAACTGTGTTGGTTAGCTTCTTCCTTAACCAAGTTGTGATTCATAAAAAAATTGTGCTTGGAGCCCAAATAGTAAATAGTGCATTCTACGTTGAAGTTAAAATATTGTTACAGCGCATTTATGGAGAAGGTAGTTGATTCTTGTTGCATATCAATGCACCTGCCTATTCTACACTCATTATGAAGTCATCTCTTATGAAACACAGTTTTGTTGAGATCATCCACCCTATTCATCCGATTTGTCACCTAAAGACTTTTTTGTCATGCCTAGCTTTCCAAGGCAAGCGTTTTCGGGACGTAAAAGATATACAGAATAATGTAACCGCTGAATTGAAAGCAGTTTCTTCGGACGGTTTTCCGAACCTATAAAAAAATTTTTAGAACGTTTCAATAATTCTATTAAAATAAAAGAAAATTACTTTGACCATATTTCAAATATTTTTCGTCTAACTTTCGTGTTTATCTTTATTGCGCCAGTCCATAAATTAATGACTCAACCTCGTATGTCTATTTAATCTCGTGTTAAGTGTGTTTACACTGTTATTGCGCATTTGAATTAAAAATTTACTCTTACCCTTTAAGGCAATTTTTAACAATTAAACAAATAGCAATCCATTTTTAGTATTTTAATAGGATCAATAGAACTCGAAATTTAACCATTTTAAGTAAATGTATATAAATAAAACTACAAATTAAAAAACCTATTACAAAGAAGCCAAATGCAAATACACGCTGATCACTGAGCCATGCTAAAATTTCTAGAACACTCATTATTTACAACTTTACATCTTTCAGCGCATTCTTTCAGCATATTTTAGAAAGCATTTTTATTACATTTCATCCAGTACTTCCGGCTGCTGTTTGCGTCTTGTTTTGCGAATTTCGATGCATTAGACATTCTTCTCCAAGGTGATACAAAATATGATACTTAAAAATAAAAATAAGAAACCAACGGCGCAAAATTTGAAACAAATTGAAAACTACTTTAAGACGATTTAAAATCATTTATTAAACTAGCTATATAACAATCCAGAAATACAGAGCGCACTACCTAACCATTACCAACCACTTTTGCTAAATATAATTCAATTACTCAGTGTTACACGAAATATAAATTATGCTAATAGTTCCAGGTGTAGGAAAATATGTTAATACAGAAGCTAGCCTATTCCCTTTTTACTGTAGGGCGAGCGTTCTATGAATAATTAAATGATTAAACCCATTACTACTCCGAAAGTGTTAATAATTTATTAATAAATCGTTTTCAACCACCCCCTTTTGGCTCCTGTCATTAACTTCCCTACAAATTACTAGAATCCCCTAAAATATTATTTCCATACAAAGGGTGGTTCAACAATGCCAGAATCACAATTGCGCTTTTGTAATTAAAAATCGTAAAATACTATTCAACAGAATTATACAGGGTGTCCCAAAACGTATAGTTTGTATTAACATTTGTCCTAAACGTAACCGTTAACGAGTTATTGTTTATTTCATAATTTATATGGCTAAAATTTTACTTCAACGAATTTTATGAAATAAATAGTTTATAATACATTTTTATTATTTTATTGACAAAAAATGTTCAAAATTATCTCCATTGTATTCGACACACAAAGCCACACGTCACAGAAGAGATCGCCGCGATCTAAATATGGTTCCTGGGTTATTCTTAATAATATCGGCGGCCTGCTGTATTCTTTGGCGTAATTCTTCCACTGTGTGCACTTCAGTTGCATAAACAATCTGTTTCATGTGGCCCCAAAGATAAAAATCTAATGGAGTCAGGTCCGGCGAACTACGAGTCCTCCTACTCCAATCAATCTTCCCGGAAAATGCGCGTTAAGCCAAGCTCTAACATGAAGACATTGATGTGCGGGTGCCCATCGTGTTGATACCACAATGCACGTCTTCCAGTAATCAGGGTAAAGAGTTTTCTAGAAAATATTCGTAATTCGCAACATTCAAACGGTGTGGCAGTTCAAATGGTCCAATCAGACGATCATTAAGAATACCAGCTATCATACTAACACGAAATCTATGTTAAAATGCTAGCGTCTTCTTAAATGGGGATTTTCTGCAGCCCATTCATGATAATTATGATAATTATTGATACCATCTCGTGTGAAAGAAGCTTCATCGGTCCATAAAATATGCGGTAATTTTTGATTATTTTGTACCCAATTACCTAGAGCGGGAATTCTTTGATGATGATGTGGATGTAAGCGAATATTTCTTATTATTCTCCAAACCTGGTTTCTACATATTCCAGTACGTAATGCAATTCTTTGCACACTTAAAGACGGATCTTCTTGTAATAAATCAAGAACTCGTTCATCATCATTTATGGGTCTACGAACAACTCCTTGACCTACTGCATGTCTTGCGTTGAATGCGCTATGTTCCCTCAGCTGACGATGTAAATTAAAGAAACTGCACGTGTAGGCAGTCTTCTATTGGGATAGCTTCTACGATATACTTGTTGTGCTGCTAAAGCATTTCCATCGCACAGACCGTAAACATAATGAATATCTGCATATTCTTCATTTGAAAATAGCATTAGCATTGTGAATCACTGTGAATTACGATAGGAATAAAAATGCAAAGAAGAAGTCAGTAACTTCAGTATCACCGTAATAATCCTACAAGTTACAAACAATGCCTTGTTAAAAACGATGTTCAAATGTTACCAAACAAAAGACGCGATCGTGGCAATTAGCTCAGTCTTTCAGAAATGCGTTGAACTAAAATTTTTGCTACATATATTATGAAATAAACATAGCTCGTTAACGGTTACGTGTAGGACATATGTTTATAATGGACTTTTCGACTCTAAATTAGTTCTGGAATTCTTCTTTGAAACATTGTTTTGGAACACACTGTATAGAAACATGAAACACAACTTTAAATACGTTTTAGATTACGCAGACTGCCCCGTCGTTAAGTGTTAGATTCAATTCTGTTTTAAATGGAACGCACTGTAAATTTAAACAGGGCCCAATTTACAGCATTATTATTATGCATTATTTAATAATAATACAATAGCGATTACAATTTTTGAACTATATTTCAACATAGAATTAAAACAATTTCCGTTATTTAATAAAGAAATCAATTTTCGCTATTATATCATTCAACGATTTAGTGCTGTATAAAACGCGGCAGAAAATGTGGCATAACGAATATTCCAAGGTTTTACGACTTATTCGAGGTCGGACAAATATATAAGGGGATTGATCAAATACAAAGCATGTGAAGTAGCCATAGGTGAAAATACCTCTAGCATCCTTCGGAGTAATCTCCCTTGACTTCTACGCACCGTTGATATCGACGATACAAGTCGCAGAAAGCCTGCTTAAACTTGTCGCGAGGAAGTGCGTTTAGTTCGGCGGTAACATTCCGTTGAATGTCTTCCACGTCGTCAAAGCGCCTTCCCTTGAGGGTCAATTTCAACTGAGGAAACAGCATCAAGTCCGCTGGCGACAGATCCGGCGAATAGGGAGGATGTTCTAAGACTGGGACACTTCTTGTCGCCAAAAACGTCTTCACAATCAAGGCAGAATGCACAGGGGCATTGTCGTGTAAAAGGTACCACTTGCAGGAGGCTGCCAAATGCGGTCGCACACGTCTAATGCGTTTTAGTAAACGCGTCATGACACTCTTGTAGTACAGGCTAGTGACGGTGCCCGGTGGCACAAATTCTTGGTGAATGAAATAAAATCGCGGGTAGTGTCCACTCGATTCGCTTTTTGCTCAGCGGTCAAATTGTGCCTACAAAATTTGGCACAGACCTTCCTTTTCTTCAAATCCTTCTCCAAACTGGTTCTAATGGTTTCACGGCTAATACTCAGCTCCTGCTCCATCATTCTCAGTGTCAGTCGTCGATCAGCCGCCACAAGTTGTCGGACTTATTCGATCGTTATGGGGTTTCTCGTTGTGATCGGACGACCCGGCTTCTGATCATCGTAAAGTTCCTGCCGACCTTCACGAAATCTGGCAATCCACTCGAAAACGGGAGTACGGGACATGACCTCATCGCCGTACACAATTTTAAACATCTCGAATGTCTCATGGCCGTTTTCCCCAATTTGAAACACAACTTAATGTTCGCTCTCTGCTCCATGTTTGACTTGTGTCACATGTGACAGATGCACTAACTTGTTCATTCGCATGCACAGCCTACCACGCAAGTTCTGACAGGATGCCGTTTTAGCTATGTGTAGACGAAAGTTCCAGCTACAATTTGGATATGATTTGAAAACTGTCAGTTTCTTATAGCGTCCACAGTAGTGCCAATCCCGTTTCATATTTGTCCGACCTCGTATTAGCAAGCGCGAGCAAGAATCTGCCTACTTTGATTCACCAAATTATTTAATAAATACACCGTTTTACTAAATGAATGGCAGAATTTCATATGGTGGATATGACTATGCTGGATTTATGAATCCCACATGTCATAAATATGTAGCTGTAAGCGTTTAAGTGTCCCACGCGCGAAGTTTTTTCCTTGTTTCTCTAACACCGCTATATAGCAACTCCCAAGCATAAAACATTTTGTATCTTATAACTTGCAAAGCACAATTCAGTTGAACGGGCCTTCCGACATAAATCTAGAAGCGGTGCACCTGTTTTACAACAGGATTCGTCGATGGTACCAGCAGGAAGGCACTGGAAAGACTTTGGAATAGGGCAATCAAAGATTCGGCACTGGTAGAGCACCCACTGCACGAAAATCAACATGCGTACATCCCAGGCAGATCTACCGACTCCGCACTACACGCTGTAGCTAGACGGATAGAGAGATCGTTGGACAGTCGGATGTCCACCCTGGGTGTTTTCATCGACATTGAAGGAGCTTTTGACAAGACTACTTTTAACAGCATACAAGCTGCTCTTCAGAGGCACGAGGTCCCACCCGCTCTTAGCGAATGGGTGAGTCATGTGCTGGAATGTCGAGCTGTCCAAATAAAAGTGGGGAACGTCACAACCAGAGGCGTGGTTAGGAGAGGCTGTCCACAGGGTGGTGTTTTATCACCACTACTATGGAACATAGTAGTAGACAGCCTTCTGCGCCGCCTGAATGACCGTGGCTTCTACACAATAGGGTATGCGGATGACTTAGTCATCCTATTAACGGGAAAATTCGAGGGAGTGCTCTGCAATCTTATGCAGACGGCCCTCAGAGTAGTTGAAAACTGGTGCACAGAAAACTCCCTCTCAGTGAACCCCACGAAGACGGAGCTAGTACTGTTCACGAGAAAGAGGAAGATGGGAGTCCTAAGGGCGCCTCTTCTTTTTGGTAGCCCCCTCAGTCTATCAGATGAAGTCAAATACCTGGGAATCATATTTGACAAAAAGCTGAACTGGGGAAAACACCTTCAGGCTAAAACCAATAAAGCCTGCATGGCCTTTTGGCAATGTCGACGGGCATTGGGCAGATCATGGGGTTTATCCCCCAAAATCACCCTATGGCTGTATACGGCCGTCATCAGGCCAATGCTATGCTACGGAGCACTAGTCTGGTGGCCCAGAACCAGACTAACAACAGAAGCTACACGCATCGGACACGTGCAAAGGATTGCCTGCCTCGGTGTAACAAGCGCAATGCGATCCACACCCACAGCGGCCTTGGAGGCTGCTCTCTGCCTCCCTCCCCTCGACTTGTTCGTAAGGGAGTCAGCGCTGAGAGCAGCCCTTAGGCTACGATCTCTGGGACTGTGAAACACTAAAGGCCGAGAGTGCGGACATACCCGTATCCTGGGAGAGGCTGTTGATAAGACACCACTCCTGGGTGCGAGGGCTGACCACATACCCCCCAAATTTGTTTTCGGGAGCCCTTTCCGTATACTGATGGATGCGCCAGAAGCACCCAGACCGGAAGTATCTATCTATACAGACGGATCAAAGACAAAACAAGGATCTGGCTCAGGAATCTTCTCTGAGGACCTAGATCTCCACACAAGTATGCCTCTGGGTGCTTTCACTACTGTCTTCCAGGCGGAAGTGGTAGGAGTAATGCACGGAGCTATTGCAGTCGCTGATCGCGGGATTAGCGGAAAACACATACGAATATCCACTGACAGCAAGGCGACTCTGCTAGCACTTAGAAGTTGCAAAATTACTTCGGGGCTGGTAGACCAATGTCACCAAGCACTGACAGAAATTTCAAATAATAATGTCGTTGAACTCGTTTGGGTCAAAGGGCATGACGGGAATTGTGGAAATGAGAAGGCGGATGAGTTGGCGCGTCAAGGCTCCGATCAGGTCCCATGGGGCCCGGAACCTATGTTGACACCCTCCACATCCACCCTCAATACCATCACACAAGACGAAACCCTACGCAGGCACACCCGCAGATGGGTCACTCTACGAGGCTGCCGGCAAGCGAGAGCAGCTCTCACCTCACCGTCTAAACGGATTGCCAAGTACTGCCTACAGTTATCCAGATCTAACCTGAGAAAATTTATCGGTATCCTAACGGGACACTGCCGACTAAATAAGCATATGCACACGATGGGGCTTGTAAATAGCCCTGAATGTCGCGGATGTAATCTTGAGGAGGAATCGGCGGAGCATGTACTATGTCACTGCCCTGCGCTTGCTCCTATCAGAGGATCCATGTTGGGGGACTTCTGGCCTAGCATGGCCAGTATCAGCACCACGCCACCTGCTGACATCCTCAGGTTCATCAACAGGGTTGGATGGCTTGAGGATTAGCAGAATGAGGGCCGATGCATGGAGGACACACAATGGGCCCACATTGAGGCCTAAGTGTTGTGAGGTTATCTCACCCTCCTCTATAATCCAGATCCAGATCCAGCCACCCACATTTTGGTTTCCTTTTTTCAAATGCTAATCGCAATGTAAGCAAAAGACAATAGATTAAGAATTATCTAATTGAAATAATATGGCAAAGAAGATATTCTTCTAATAAATAGTAGCACGCAAGAGTGAAATAATAAATTTTACATTACTTACTCTGTTATTTCTCCTGCGCTCTGTTAGAATAAGTTTAGTTTTAGAATACAGTCAATCATACACCGATAACCTGTTAGGGTTTTCATAAGATGAAATTTTTGCGTAATTTTCTGGTATACAACATAAATTTAACTGTAACCCCAAAATCCGCAAACGACAAAATGATATGCCATATACCTGCCGGAAAGGAAAGGTAGGAATAATAAATATAGATCCAATATACGAAAACCGCACGGGTAAAAGTAATGAAATCGACGATTGCTTGAAAACGAATTCGACATGTTATTACGAATATTCAAATTATAAAACCGACTTGCAAATTTCTCAAACATATTTCCTTAATACAGATATGCGAGTACCATTTCAGTAACATACCAAAAATAATATCGAATAAATTTGTTTTAAAGGAACCATTTTATAAGATTGAATAAAGTAAGGGAGCATATTTCAGTAGACAGCAGCAGCTTTGCCGTCTAGTGCTATTCATATTATTGGATTTTTGGGATAGGAAATTGGATCAGGCGATATATTAGCTCCGGAAAGTGAGAGGCAAAGGGGAAACACAAGGCCCGAAAAGGATCAGATTAATATCTATCTCACAAACACATTTGTTTCAATGTATCTAACCGTTACGATATCGAAATAATGTTTGAATAGGAAAAATGTCGAGCATAATATAGTAGCTTCCTACTTATCATATTTACACAGCTACTAAATAAATGTTTTAAACATTACGCTAAGCTTCGGTTAATTCATTACTACAAAATGAAATATTTGTTTCTGATTAGAGAACATTACTTATTATATAAAATAATCTGGGGAATTTTTTTACTGCGTCCCTATTTGACAGAAACGCAAAATATTTTTTAAATATACAAGGTGGGCCAGTTAAGTTCTCCCCTTTTAAAAGAGGTTGACATAACCTACATGTATCACAGCAACTGAGCAACTGGGATCATTACATTTTTTACAGTACAAAAATGAATCATAGTTGCCTTTCGCAAATAGACCTCTTCCTGTACTAATTAAAGTTTAAATAATATATTATATATTATACAGTAATTAACAAGAAAATCATCCCTGATGCTACCGTACTATACTAAAAAGTGAACAGGTAGAAACCAACATAAAACAAATAGTAAAGCTTTATTTAATTTAGTAAATGTTTAAAATTACACACGTTCTTTAAATTCGTTTTAAAAATTATCTCCGAACTGGGACATCCGTGTCAGATGTAATACATGCACACACCACCACAATTATTCTATTTAGTAAATCATACTCATTTATTACCAGACTTCGGTATACCGTTTCTTTAATTGTACCCAAAAAAGAAAATCTAATGGAGTGGCCATGAATACACTGCTCCTCTTTCAAACCAATTTCCTCTAAATATATGATTTAAATAATTTCTAACAATTAAACTGCAAGCAACTATTATTGGGTAGGCGGCTCACCCTGTATAATCCTCCTGGAAATTAAATATGTCGGTCAGAATGGCGCATAAAATGCATCAGTTCCCAAACTACATAGATTTTCTCAGTGTATATTTATACGAAAATTATCCGTAATTCTGTTTCTTTAGTTACGTAACCATCATATAAAAAAGGAACTAAGGCTACGCATCGTAAAGGCATACTTATGGTCCACGGTACTATACGGTTGCGAGGCATGGACGCTGAAACAAGACACATTCAAACGACTAACTGCATTTGAGATGTGGTGCTATAGAAGAGTACTAAAAATCCCATGGACAGACCGAGTAACCAACGCCGAAGTACTTAACAGGCTAAACAAAAACACCACCGAAATAGAGAATATTATCAAAACAAGGAAACTAACCTACTTCGGACACATCATGCGGCATGACAAATATGATGTCCTCCAATACATAATAGAAGGTAAGATCGAAGGAAAACGCGCTAGAGGAAGACGTAGAACATCCTGGATGAGTAACATCAGAAACTGGACTGGCCTGAACAGGGAAAGACTTATACACACAGCCAGAGATAGATGGAGATATACCATATTGTTAGCCAACCTAAGACCTTGAGACGGCACCAAGAGAGAGAGAGAATTACGTGAAAATAATTTAAAAATACCTATTTATTTCGAAACACATTCTTTACTAGTATCCACAATTATACCCAAAATCCTGCTAAAAATTTTAAACTAATCGGAATAATAATCAAGTTACATACATTTGCAAAATAAATCACATTTACATTTAGGTCAAATAGAATTGGCACATTTTCTAAAATCGAAAACAAAAGCAGAACAAAATAAATGGGAAGACATTATTAGACAATAAGTGACAAATAAATTCTATGCTGTAGAGTGTAGAAGATGTTAATTTAAATTTTAGAACGCGAATGTTAAGACAAACATTAAAAATATCGAGGCTTTCGAGATATGGTGCTATCTCCTCCTATCTCTCCATCCCTCTTTTTCAATAGCGCGTCCCTCATTGTTACTCCCACTCCATTTATCCATGTCATTGTGGATCTTCATCTTCCTCTATTTGTTGGGGCACAATTGAGTGCACGTTTTGGCCATTGCGCCTCTTCCATTCTCATCATATGCCCATACCATAAAAGTTGTCTTGTTTCTATCTTTTCTGTAGTCGTGCTAATTATTTTTGTTCATCTTATCTACCCGAGATATCCGCATGGTCTCCTTAGAAAATCCATTTCTACAATTTGTATTTTCTTTCTACTTCTTACCGATAACTGCCAACATTCAGATCCATATGTCAATATTGGTTCTACAATTGGTCTGTAAATAGTCATTTTTGTATTTATTTTGATCCGATTCGACCACAGCAATGAGTTAAAGATCCATACACATTTTTAGCCTTGTTGCACTTTATATCCTATATCTCTATTTGATGTCCCTTTGCATAATATTATACTTCCCAAGTATTTATATTGTTCGCATTTTCTTATTTCTTGTATTGTTAGGTTCGGGTCTTCGGGTCTTCCTGTTCTTCTCGTATCCGGAGATATTCCGTTTTCCTAGGTTGATATTCGTACCCCACTTCTCAAATTCTTCTCTAAGCTTCTGAACATCATCGGCGAAGAAAAGAGTTGTTAAGCGGTGGTCATTGATTTGCTGCTCCATTCCTCAACATTTCGTTTTCCAATTTTCTAGTGCTTCTTTTAGGAATATGAAACAGTAAAAACGATTAAAAGAAGCAACTTGGAATATCTAGGTCACATTATGAGGCGAGAAAAATATCTGTTTGCTGAGGCTTATAATGCAAGAGAAGACCAGAGGAACGAGAAGTTTAGGTAGAAAAATTTCCTGGTTGCGTAGTCTACAAAAATCGTATGACTGTAGTTCAAATGAGTTTTTAGAGCCGCTGTTAATAAAGTAAAAATTGCTGTTATGTTTTCCAACCTCCGATACGAGACGGAACAATAAGAAGAAGAAGACAGAAATAAAACAAAAATATGATGTAGAAGATATAGAGAAATGGAGAAGAAAGAGACGAAATCAGTGGACAAAGCACGCCCAGCGAATGTAGGAAAACAGCCTACCTAAACTATGTATGAACAACATATGGAAAAGAACCAGTAGAAGAAGATATTCAAAAAGGTGGAAATACGGCTGAACCTCTGGATCACAGAAACAAGCTTGGAAATCGATGTAAAACAGGTAACCTACCTATTAACAAGCAGAAAAAAGAAGAAAATAAAACCGTTCTTATTAGATGGCGAGTAACTATATCGTAAAAACATTGCTTTTCTAAAGTACTACGTTGTTAGTCCATTTCAGAAACAAATTAGCAATATTTCGATGCGACTGGCTATTAGATCAAAAACAATCACTTGGTTTTTGTTTTTAGTTTTGAATGGGGAGGATCTTACACCTACACACTGTAGATTCCGAACTTCCCGCCTGTATCACCATTACGATAATTATAAACGCAGCTAGAAAGTTGAGAGTTGCGTATAATTTAACTACGAGTTTCATTTGGACTCTACAACACACTTAAATTAATTGTTGAGCATATAATTAAATCTTAACACAAATAACAAATGTATACTCAAGCAAAATAACATTAAATTCGTGCCATGAAATTCTTCTCAATGCCCTTCTCTGAATGTAATTTTAATTTTATATATTATAACAACGCTATGCATATTATAATCCGCTAATCCTGACCATAGGGCATATTGATTAAAATGTGTCAGTAGTCTGGAATAAATTCGTAACTCTTCGAAATCGTACTTGCATGTGTACACAGTTCTTAATTTCTTGTTTGCAAAGAAAACCGTCCACAATATTAATTTCCATCGTTAGTAACTGTCAGGCTGCATCCAGGGGCGTCCGCCAATGAGGAGCATTAGCACCCACTCTCCATCTGCATTGCAAATCAGCAATTCACTCTGGCTTAAAGAAGATTCGCGATAAATTGAGAATTACTTGAAATAAATCGTCATGTGACTGTAGCCTTAAATCGGTTTAAATAGGAATTATTTCTTGTCATATCAACTGACATTTCTCTCTGTAATTTAAAAATATCGTGAACTTTTGTTTACTTTGAAATTTCTGAGGTTACTATAATGAATGGTTCTGTTTCTTTGATGGTCATAAATAATGGTGGCCTAATTAATTCGTATGCCAGAGCGGCTTAATTATACAAAATAGCAAAATATTTGCTCATTTATCATAAAATCCTAGAAAGACGAATGACTTTTTTCGCAATTTGCATTGTATTCGCTAAAGTTTTTTTGAATGATAACTTCCGAATTTATAAACTAAAATATTCTGCTACTAACAACGTTGGTATATTTCCGTTGGAACAGTTTTAGCTACCGAGGAACAGCATCGAATTACAATCAACAATTATCAGTTAATCAGCTCAGGGGCTTCGAAATTATGACAAATTTTAAACGACTTATAAGTATCTATTCTCCACAAATAAAACATTAAAAGAACATAAAGGTAAAATTCCCTTTAATTAAAGGCATTATTTGAAAGTTGTAAAATTATATAGCTTACTCTGTTAAAGCCAATTAAATTTAATTAACATTTCTGAGATCATAATTGCGGCAAAAATTAAATTTAAGAAAAAACGCCGGTTTGTGTTGACGTCTTTAAATATGCTACACAGGCATAATAAAGGACCCGTTACTAAATGATCCTCATGAGGTTGAATCTAAGTAATTTCTGGACTTAAATACTTAATTAGTGTAAATGCTTTCTGAAATCTTAGAAAAAAATGATGTCAGCTCGTAGGTATTTGCACAAAACATTTTCGGCGGCTTTGTAAGAAGCAGTTTCAGTCTATTATAGCAGTAACCTTTTTAATTCAGTTCTTTGGAAACAGGATATTTATGACCGAATTAGAACTGGTCTCCTCTAACAACAAATATGTTACGATCTCAGAAGCGGCTTTTTTATTTTACTTCTTCGCATATACGTTGTGTATGGAAAAAGAACGGCGACGCTTCCTCAAATTAATGTTTATATTATCTACTATGGGAAATAACAAAAGTACTGCAATTTCGGTTACTATTATTTTACACAATGATGTAATCAGATATAACAAATTAATTACTCGTACATTAAAATACTTCTTTGTAAAAATAAGTATAGCCGAAAATATTTTAAAAATATATGTATTATTATTAAGAATTATGAAAGTTATGCGATATTATAATATAGTGTTGGCTTTTAGTAAATTATAACATGATTAACACGATGCTGATGCTTAAGGAAGTATGCAATTAATGGCAATGAACTCTGTCGCGGTTATTTGAGAGTTAAATGCAGTAAGTAGTAGGAAATTTGCAGCGTTCATACAAAAGTAGTCGAATGGCCTTCGGAATAAACTTGTTATCTTTTGATTAGATAGTTTAGTGTCATAGAAATTATCACATGCTGAACTAATCCAAGACGCACAAATTCGTTTATCCAATGTATCCTGTGGTTAGATTATTTTGTGGTCACATTGTATATTTTGTTGATTTATTTATTTATCTATCATCGCTATTTTACCTACTATAGAGCATAGGATGATTTAACGTCTATTTTAATGCACTAACAATAACACGCTACAAAATATTTAAAACGTGACGAATACACATATGCATGAATTACACAAACTATTTATAAGCCAATTGTATTAAATTTTATTTATTTTCGACTGCTTCATCTTTTATTGTGTTGCGCGTTTAAAGTGGCACAGACATAGAGAACCTACAGCTTAACGTGGGCCCGAACCACGGGAATTACGCTTCTACTCCAGAGAAGATTTACTACGAGTAATACCTCGCTGGTTTGCCATTGTCTTGCAAGAAAGAATGGCAGTCAGAAAGTCAATGTTCTGGTACTGGGAATTGAAACCCAGACCTTCAGCGTAGAAGTCTAGCCTACAACCATCAATCCATTAAATTAAATTAAATATTAACTTGTCATAAATGATAATTAATATTTCAGTTTGGTAGATAATAAAAGTACCATACGCAAGGCCGGTTCTGGAATATTGGCCACCTGCGTACCTTAGATACTTTGACGCCCATGCCAATGCGGATCGGCATTCGCAACCACTCGTGCTTCGGAGGACACGTAACGCCGTCGTTCCATGGTGTCATACCAACATCTTTAATAATCGTAAACCATGTAGTGACTTCTTTTCTGTGTTCAACGGGTTAGGTTAACCTCCTACCCAGCATATGTTCAAATAGGGACCACAGAACCTACTCCATTGTACGTAATTAACAAGTTCTTGGCCTATACATAGAAGAAGATTCATATACAAAATAACACTGTACAAAAGTATCACACATAAGTACTGTAATTGAACAAAATGTATGTGTCCATAGTATTAAAAGTGAGCTTTTTTTGCTTTTTTATTTGCCATTGCGTCAGTTACATCTGCTAATTCTTTCGCACAATTCTTTCTCTATGCATATTTAATAGTTATATTCGCATACAGTGTTGAACTAAACGAAATGTTTCTTTAATAGGAAGATCAAGTATATTACGGCATTTATGAAAATCCTTCAGTCCTGATCAAATTAATATAAAATTATATGAGGCTATGGCCAACAAATCTCCAGCAAGTCAATTACAAAAAAATAAACTTCGGATGCATGAAGTTGCCATTTAAAAAAATAAGTTTTAGTGTTTCGCAAAAGTTAAAAACCCCCGTATAAACAAAACGAACGCCAATGTTGCCACACCTATGTAGAACTTACACTAGAAATACTTTTTTCTGCGCAAACTCGATGTCAATATCTTAAATAGGTTGGCTACTAAAAACATCTGAATTTGACCACTTTTTGGCAACTATCTGCATCTAGCTGGAGAACGGTAGAAAATCGACTTATACATTTTTACATCAATTTGATCAGCACTGAAGAGGCTCTTCAACAATGCTATAATATACAGTGTGTTCTGTTTAGAAAAAAATATGTGTAGTATCCTCCTCCATGGTCGTCAGTCCTGGGACTGGTTTGTCGCAGCTTTCCATTTTCCCCTATCTAAGGCCTTTCTCTTCATTTCCTCATAGCTGTTGCTTCCCGAGTCTTGTATTATTTGTCTTATATATTGAAGATGGGGGCGTCCTTTTATGTGTAGTATACCACTCTGTATGTGAATACCTTGTATAAACAGAAATACTTACAAAAAATGCACAGGGGTGTACCCGTTGTCTAGCGATAACAAAATCGTAATATGTTTCCTTAGTGAGCAACTATCTTCCATCCACGCACCGATAGTACACGCTGTAGATATTAAATTTTTTAATGGGTCTGCCCATTTACAGTTTCACTGATAAAAACTTTATACGTTATCAGCGCATTGACAATATCAAAACCACGAATATGTTTCAAAATGTTGCTTCCTTTGTTAATTAGGAGGAAACATCTAATCACTACAAGATTTTTTATTTCCTCTTCAGTTACTTCTCGAAATTTCGAAAGGAATTTAAATACATTTCTGTATATTTTAAAACTTTTATGAATGGAATTTAGGGCTATATGAACAATCGTTAGATAATTGTATACTTAACAATTCTTTAGGATTTGTGATAGGTTCCTCTGGATTTTCATAATCAGAAGGGTGAACCTCCACTTCTAACAACCGGAAATTTTGCAGCTAAGCTTTTGCATCTCTAACATAGTTACTAAATTATAATATTTTATAGCACACAATAAACTTGCCGCTCTAAGAATTTGGCTGCCTGCGTGCATGCATGCGCAGTAAACCTGCCCTGACTATACGTGTCGTAGAAGGATTCGATTTCGGCATTCTAAACAACAAGAATATCAGATAGTCACCGAATTTAAGGAATGCAGGCTGCGGTTGCTACTAAATACGAGGTGTGTTCAATTCTTTGCGTTATAAAAAATTTACTCAATAGTTTAATTACAAATAAGTACCGCCACAGTTAAAGCACCGATCTCATTGTTTTACTAATCGACGTATAACCTTCTCATAGAATTCTTGTAGCTGCTGATTGAAGAAATCTTCCACAGATATCTGTACTTTTTGGGTCAGACTCAAAATGCCGACCTTTTAACGCCCTTTTCAGCGGTCCAAAAATATGGAAATCGCAAGGCGATAGATCCCGGCTATAGGATGGATGCTCTAAAAGCCTCCATTTCTTTCGTTGAAGATTTTCTTTTTCCGCGTTAGCAACATGAGGCTTAGCATTGTCGTGCAGCAAAATGACCCCCCCTCGCGTAAGTTTTCCTGGACGTTTCCGTCTTATTGCTTGATAAAGCTTGTTCAAAGTTTCAGTGTACAGGTTGGCATTGAAATTTCCTCCAGGTTGCTTAAATTCTATCAACACGGATCCATTATGGTCGAAAAAAAATGTTAACATCACCTTGCCTGCAGAAGGTTGTGCTTTAAACTTCTTCGGTGGTGGTGACTTGAATGTTTCCACTACATCGACGATAACTTACTGGATGGCTCGTAGTAATGGCACCATCAACTATTGACAGAAGAAAGTCATCACCATTTTGCCCATAGTCTGTGAGGTGTTGTAGAGATAAGCCCATTCGCAAGTATTTTTGCTCATTAGACAAGAGACGAGGTATCCATTGCAAACAAACTTTGCAGTAAGTAATCCAGATTACGAATAATACTATGGACAGATCCTACACTCGCACCAACAATTTCTGAAATTTCTCTAATTGAAATTTGACGATAATCTCTAATAAGGTCTTCCACACATGCCATACTGTTTTCTGTTGATGTATACCGTGCACCTGGTCGTGGCTCATCCATAGTCTCCTCCTTTCCATTCCTAAATTTCCGGCATCATTCCTTCACAGTTGGGTACGTAATACATGCATTCGCGTATGAATCTGCAATGGCTGCGCATAAAAATTGTAGGACCGCACGCTGATCAAACTTGGACGGATTTTCAACAACAAACGCCATTTCAAAATCGAAGTTTTAAAAATTGGAATCAAATTCAAACGCCTGAAACTTATTAATATGTTGCTTACAAACACTACTAACATTATCAAACGTCATTTGAATTATTGCATTTGTTTTCAAGGCTAAATTGATCATTCAGTTGAACAACCCTCGTAGAATTGATGGCCCAAATAGTGGACAAACAACGATTGGGGGTCAAAATGATACCTTAACAGACAGCACCGCATATTGTAGCCGAAGAAAACAGCGCTGGGTAAAAATTTCTCCGTCGAAAATAGAGCTATCAAATATAGCGCCTGGTAAAAATGTCGCACTCGAAAATAGCTCTTACATAAAGAATAAATGTAAATCTATATTTTAAGGTATACTAAATATTACATAAAATCTGGAAAAACTGTAGTTAAATGTAACATCAGAAAAACGGTATACCAAAATGCAAATAAACATAAATTATGTAATTGTAGAAGCTTTACACTGTTCTTTGTACAGGCGCGATTTTTGCCGTCGCTAGTTTGAACAGCGACATTTTTATCGAACGCTATTTTTACCTGGCGCTATTTTTAAGGGGCTATTGTATTGAATTCTCAAACAAAATAACAGTTCCCACTGGCCAAACATTTCATAATTTTTCTGAATGTTTACCATCTACAACTGACAAGTTAGTGTAAAGTAATTATTTTTCATCTGGTTCTAGATTAATTTAAACATAAGCCGTATTTGTATTTACTAAAATAAACTCATAGGCATTCTAGTGCAGTGGGTCTTAATCTATGGCCCTCAAAGCTTTAGAAGTTCAAACATACATATTACAGCCCATTTTACAATAAGATGTAGGTTAGTTGTTTAACAACAAGCTGCTCCATCGTTTTTCCTAATTGCTTAATGAGGTACAAACGTACGAACATCAAAGATAAAAGAAACTTACTTTACGTTTTGTTAATTCTTATGATATATTTTTGTTAACAGCATTATTTAGATTTGTCGAGTGAGTTTTAATGTACTACCGAGTTTCTAAATTCACTAGGGATTTTGTTATTGTTGAAATGTCAACGTCTCTATTCCTTTCTCCAAGATTCTCAAACGAAGGATTAAAAATCCAAATATCGACACAAAAACCAATAACGCATCAAGATTGCCCTAGTTCTAAATTGGATTTAGTATGTAGAACCTGTTCTCTAAACTGTTATAGAAGATAATATTACTTCAATTATGATAACATTACTTCGTAAAAGATGATAAAAATACTAGTAACATTAGCAAAAGGTCGTCGGCACTACTAAAATTATACCTACAGCTGAAAAAGAAACATAACTTTAATTTACTAGAGTTTATTCTTCCCTCATTCCAGATCTCGCGTTAAACTATAGGTCCTAGGAGTGTGAGCCACCATAAATGCACAAAATATGAGTCAAGACCGCTGGATTACGAAGACGCACAAGTCCTCTGAGTGTCCGCCATTATAAGTGCGCAAAACAGATGTCCGAATCCCCGGTTCACTAAGTCATAAACATTCAAAAAAGAAGAAATCTATAGTAACATCCAGCAAATGTGAAGTACGTTGTCGATGAAGTAAATTAAAGGAGTAAGCGCAACAGTTCGCTTGAGTTTCTCGCACCAAAGAGTTCCTAATATATTAAGTATTCTGGGCTGATATTTCAAACTATCACGGCATATTTGCGAAAGTGTACAATATATTTGAAATTCAAAGCACACCACTGAAATTTTGCAAACGGATACAAATAACAGTTTCGAAATAGAAAGAAGATGCACATGTATGAAATCAATCTATTATTGTCTTTTTTTTGTTATAATCAGTAAGTTGTAGCATAGGATATGGTTGTAGCTCGAGTTTCAATAGTTGATACTAATCACGGTTAATGTTTAAATAATTTATGACCACAAACAGTATAGATTTACATTTAACAGCAACATCAACGATGATTATTGTGAATTAAGATTTAATTAACACAGAATCAATGACCTGACTACGCTATAGGGATTCAATATTTACTGGTTTAAATTTTGAACATTTACGAGCGGTTACCTTGCATTCATAAAATTACAGTGTGCAACAAAAACTGCGAATTGCAAGTATATAATAAAGGACCCACTTACTTCAGGTCTAAGAAGAAAGCACTTATGATATCTAGTAGGAAACTCCAGTAGTTTCAGCGTCATTTTGTCTGACTTTTACTGTTTTTACTACATAAATTTATATAAAAAAAATTATTATTAAATCTTTGTTATGCAACTAAAGCATTACCATTAGACATTAAACACTACTTCCGATTTCGTTGGAAGTGACTTCAGCTACCTTATGTCAAATAGATGATCTACATTTTTTTAAATTATTCAAATTGACAAAAATTTTAGAGATCTCAAGCATTTCTTTCAACGATATTACCAAATAGAAACCTCACGAGATATCTCTGAATACAAAACGTTTTTATCATTTCGGGAATTTAGATAATTTGCTATTTTCACAGTAGCTTTAACAATCTTGTGCCCACATTCTACTATGTAAGGGTTCTTAAATGATCGTAATTCTATGGTAATTGACCGAAATTGCAAAAAAATTGTAGCAGTTGTAATTTTAACGCTGTAGTTTTAGGGAAAAACCAATCTATTTGAATTAAAAATGCCCTAAGGGATTTCCTACTCAGTTTTTGATAACTCGTTTTTTGCTGAAACTGATACCAACAAACATGAATAAAATCGGTGTGTCCATTCGAATTGCTTTCGAACGCTGTTAATTAGTTAATCCCAATATCACTACAATCGCTTCAATAGTTGGTAAGCTATGCCGCGGTCACACATAATACGTACAAACCGACAATTTTCAAAAAACAGTTTTTGGGGTTCCTGGAGTTCCAAATGCGTATTTCGAGCTAAATCTCAATACCGAATATATTCAAGACCATAACACATTCTCATATTGGGAGTACAAATTATTTTAATAGCAGATGAAAATCCCTAAAATGAATGAAATGAATGAATTTTATCGATGTACAATGGAAACAGTATATTCACTCTCTTACATGCTCTTGTACTTATGATACAGAAAATTATTTGAAATATGCCCCTACTAAACAGAAAGATACATAAAATAATACAATGATAAAAAAAATTGATGGTGATGTACCAATAATTTCGAGATGCACTTTTTCATGACACATTAATTATTATCAAACGAATGTATTATCCTGTTGAATAACAGCGACGTATTTGATGTTGAATTAAACAAAAATTCAAATGGTTCAATACTGTGCTTACATATTTGAAAATATGGCTTCCTTTTCTATGGGAAATGTCACAACTGGGATTGCACCCTTCCTTTGACGAATTTCGACAGGATCTTTCAGCATGCGTTCTGTGCTCTTGATCCAGTTATTAACAACGTCCTCTTTCCATTAGGTTTAATTAAACAGAAAATGCAATTGAACACACATTTGTGGTGTTACAGCTTGATCTAAAAGTGAAACGCTAAATTGATAATCCTAATCAGCACAAAACCGGTCGTACTATTAATAAAGACTTGATGCTGCTGTACAGCTGTATTTGGTAATAAAGATGGAATCTCTAGTGTAGTACACGTGCTCAATGTTTTCATGTTTTTCAGCTGCTGAAGTTTCTATAAAAAAAGCCTTTTAGCAAATTAATAATTTTAAAACAAAATAACATTTAGAATGCTTTTGGTACACAGTGCAGCGACGTTATATATACTTATATGCAAAGATAAACATAGAAAATAAAACACTTGATGTATGGAGTTACAGAATATACAGTTATCTTGCTTGCCAAGTGTTTATCAAAAATAAAACGAACGAAATAAAATGTTTACACACGGTAATTGGAGAAGGCCGGGAATACAATGTCTACCCAACGGTGTTCGTGGTTATTTTTTATTATGACGGCATTCAGAATAATAATAGGTGAAATCAATTCAGGTTCCGAGAGCCTTGCTTCTTCATAAGGATGCCGAAGTGGTAGCAGTGTTACGGCTACTTCTACACCTGTATATTATCATTTACTCTACAGCAAGTGTTGGATGACGCGTTTTAATGTTTTAAGTAATATTATTTTGAAAATGTGTACTGTTACCGAATGCTGTTACTAATACTGTATACATTCGCATTTTTGAAAAACGAAAGATAGGAATAAGTCACACTCTTCAAAAGTAAATATTGGCAGGAAAGGAAAACTTGAATATTCGCAGATGACACAAAATTCTAAACTGTGTAAAAACTAGGTGGCACAAGATATTCTTTGTGCAAACGAGCATTTGTTTCTATAACAAGCAAAAAGCACAGGGTGATCAGATGTCGACAAGGAATTTGTCACATGAAACGACCAACGCGTTCTTTACGGTCTGGTCGAGTTTTGAATGACTGCGCTACCAACTTGGGTTGATGCATTCCCATTACGCTAAGGTGACAAGAATTGTTTCACCTTCGTTGTGCAAACAATATAACTCTACAACGAAGAATTTCTAAGTTCAAAGTTGCTGCGTAAATAGGTGATACCTGCACAGCGACGTAAATTCCAAAAAAAAAAAGGAATAAAACACTGAACCACATCCTAAAATTTCAGTGAATTTTAGGAATTTCCTAACCATGTTTTATTTTGGATTAAATTATTTTTTTCACAAAATGAACCGGTTTCTAGAGGTTACTTGAACTGTCCGCAGTTAATTTACAATATTTGCATTTGCATCCTTTGTAGTGTGCTATCGGGTATAATGGTAGCGGATTTCCTTGTGCACATTGAATACATTAAACAGATTATCAATCTGCTATTTCCTCTCACTAACTGTTGCTGACAAATTAATTTTATTATTTCAGTTCCTAATTATTGTAACATAATTTATGGTTATAGGTATCCATTGGCATTACTTATATTTTACGGTAGAAAATCTGTTCCCTCTAGAAAACTTCTATCGTGTTCTATACAGGGTGATTCTAAATATGTGCAAAAAACGTTAATCGCCTGTGGGTGAGGCTATTTAAAGCCTATATAACCTGGTAAATTTTTTTTACATTTTGCACTCTTACGGAGATATTAGGCCGTATTTTACTCCCCGTCGTTTGCTCGCGGATCTATGCTCTACAAATATTTGCTAGCCCGACGTGATGCCCGACAAGCAAGTCCTAAAAATATCAAAATATATGTTAAAATATTAACACTCTCTTTATGCCTATGGTATCTAAAAATAAATGTAAAGGTTTTAACTATGGGCACAGAAGATTTGCTAAATTATTTCACGAACGAAGGTAACAAAATATAAACTAGCTTTTCTGCGTTGTTGGAGCATTTACACTTAGTACAGCGAGCAAGTTGACGGTCGAGCAAACGGACGACAAGGAATTGTGTTGGCGAGCAATCGACAATCGAGCAATCGATAGCGAGCAAATAGCGGCAAGCAAGTGGTAGCGAGCAAACGACTTACAACCATATTAGGCAAAATTTTTTACGTCAATTCATTAAATGTAAATTACGTTTTTGTTTACTGTCCCATTTTGACATACTCCTTCGTTTTGTAAACCTAACAGTTCAGATGAAATCTGACCCAGCAGTGAAACTTTTTGAAAATTAGGTGTATGTATTTAAATTCTTATTCTTATTCGGAACTTTGTTAGAGAACTCTTTAAATATTTAATTTTTGAACAAAATCAGAAAAACCTATTTTTTTTAAAACAGAATACTAGTTGAGAAGTGGCAAGAAAAAAAAACTCGGGTTAACAATATCATATTCAATATATAATCCTTTTTTTTCTCATTCACACACTGCCCCCTCCTCCGGAACCGGCATTACTTCAGGGGAGTGCGGGCGTCCCTTACATCGCTTCAGCCGGAGTCCGATCCCGCGGCCGACCGCATTTCACTGTGGCCTCGACTAACAGCTCTTGTTTGCACTACCCCGTCGAGTTCCCTACTCAATATATAACCTAATTTACATAACCAACTTTTCACTTTTGGGTCAGATTTCATCCACTCTTCACAATCAATTGTATATTTTTTCAAGTTTTTCTCGAATAGAAATTAAGCTTGAAGCACTTTTCCCAGACAGCAATGTTAATGATGCTTCTTCCGCTTTTTGACGCATCGAGAACTACCTTTACATGCATCATGATCACGAACATTGACAAACCAGAGTTTCAATGCAAATTACGTCTCTCCCGGTGCGATTTTTTTAAACGTCTAAATTGTAATTTTTCTGTGCAGTGTCTTCGATTTTAACACACATTTTTTTAATTTTTCACAAAACTGGTTGCGAAATGTTTAATTGTACTGCTGCATTCTGCTGGCTTATTTTCGGCAACAATCATACTGTTCTAAAATGCAAAGAGTTAGAATGGAACTGAGTTAGCTGCTGCCAACCAGCTTGCAAGGTGATATCTTACGAAAGAGATAGTGGGAGAGAGAGAGAGAGAGAGAGAGAGAGAGAGAGAGAGAGAGACAGAAGGCGGTCCTGTACCTTACGAGCTTAAAAGTACAAACAAAAATGTTTGCAAGCAGAATTACGGCTCATGGACGAAAAGTATCCTACCAAAAATTGATAAGATAATCCGACGGCATAACTACTATTTTTATTTATTATTTCCCATGTAGTGGTATACGTCCGGCCCGTACTTCACCAAAGTGATAACAATACCGGAATGATAACTTTATCCGTGATTTCAATAAGCGGCGTGCAGTGTATTATAAAAAGAATTTTCAAGAATCTTATAATTAATCAAATGCTATTTTCTATCCGCTCGTTTAATGTATCTGCTTGAGACAAAGATGCCTTCCAAAGTACAAAGTGCTAACATATTTGTCGTCATACATTCCCGTCATGTGCGTTACGATTCGCTACTACAGTAAAAAATACCTTAACAATAGAAAAAGTATTCATAAATGATTTCATTTTTACTCTTCAGATACCAAACTTTTCGTAGTTGTATTGTGAAAATGCAGCAACATTCGAAATATTGCTATATTGATATCTGTAACATGTACCTTATTTAAAAATCCTGCAACTTTATGTAATACTAATGCACCAGTAAAAGAGACGAAACCTAATCTAAAACACATTCACCATCAGTAACTCCACTAATTGGAAACAAGCTTGTTAGGGGGGGCTGTGACTGATTCTCACATTGCCACATATTATACAGAGCTTTCAAAGATTTCGGAAACGCATAAATTGGAAAATCGAACGCCTTTTAACGTAAAAAACTTCACTCATCCTCTGACTTGTTCAGACAGCAAATGTAGCCGTCTATCTGCTTAAACATCTTAAAATTAGCCCAGGAAACATTTTAGGCGTCTACAAAAGTCAATTTGTTAAAGTATCCATGCTCATAGTGCGTCTAATTTTGTCCCGACCGACAGATAGATGAGTTTGGCAATTTGTCACTGCAATAGTTTTTATCTGTGCAAGCCGATAGTTGGTGCAAAGCATCGTTAAGCGGTCTCCTGCTATCATTTGTCCTTAATATGTCAGGAACCATGTTCACCAAAAAATCTTTTTGTCTTCATTGAGTAGACGTGCGAATTGTGACACGGTCGTTGAGTTTTCCGTGACATCATTATTGGAACACGTCGGACCATCACTAATAAAAGAATTAAATATAGTATAACCTACTTTTACGACTACAAACGCCAGTACAGATGTAATCATTTAACACAGTGAATAGAATACCTGTGCGGATAGGCTTTATTCGCCAAAACATACAATTGTATTTTTAATTACAACTCAGCGATTATATACAACGTATTGTTACGAGGAATATGAAACAGGTAATTTTTTACGTAGGAACAGTTACCGCTTTGTCTATAGTTGAAATAATTATAATACCCATTGTCATGTATAAATTGTCAGATACGTTAAACAAGGAATTCTTGATAATAGATGTTTTATACGAGTTTTAATTCAACAGTTTCATGATGAAAATGTATTGAATTTGGTATATTTCTTAGAAAAAAGCGTGTAAACTACTAAACTAAAAGTCAATCATGCACGAAATAGGCAATTAAATAGGATCAGGTCTGTAGTTAAAGCTTATTGCCAATTTAAATATGCAAAATAAGATTTCTGTACATAATTTGAAGAAAATAGCCATGGTTACTATTAATGTTTATTATAATTGGCATTTGTTACTGCTAAAAAATCTTCCATGCATGTCAGATAGTTTTTATTTGTGTCGCCAATACTATTTTTTAAACAGCACAAATAGTAAGGACCAATAACAGTCAGGTATAAAAGGTTTTTAACATTTAAACACTGTCTAGAATTATAAATTTTTATATAGATACTTTTGCAGGATTACATTTTTCTTAGATGTTATAAAATGAGTATTAACTAGAACTATCCTAAAAAATGTGTATGTTAGGGGCAAGCATTTCATTATTCCAATAAAAGCAGGCGTTGTGTACTACGCACAGCTATGATACCATCTTCCTTCCAAAATAAACTAAAAAAAAGCAGGGAGATAAATTATTTTCAGTGGTTGTAAGGCAAACTTCGACTTGGGAAAACTGTCAGTGTGATAAATACTCTATAGTTAATTCAACATTTACGAGAGCATGGTGTTTTCTGTTTTGTTCTCGTAGATGTAGTATTAAAAACACGTTTCAGTATGCAACTGGTCAAATATAATATTATACACGACTGAAATAGAATTTCTGCGCAATTTTTCCATTTATGAAACCGTTCTATTACACCTATTTTACCAGTGTCCAAGTCTGCAGGAACATACAAAATTATATTTAAAGTTGAACGAATAGTCATTGCTTACGTTTCCTAACCTCACTTTATTGTTGACCGATTTTCATCATTATCGTCCAGCCTCTAGCACCCTCATAATTTTGTCTCTCTAACCTGTGCTGTTTTCATCCAATTTATTTTTATCGTCATGATATCGTCTATCCAGCGCTTGTGTGACTTTCCTACTTTTTACTTACGCATATAAGCTCGTAGTCTCCATTCTTCCGTGTCCACCTTTCATCCTTCAGCCGAGTTAGGTATTCAAGCCATATTTACATATTTTCTTTCTATGCACACTATGTTATTAATTGCTAAAAAAGACTTATGGTTAGTGTGGAGAATGAATTCCTAACAGTCACCTAAAGACAACTTAAAATACCTAAACCTGATGTAAGATTCAGTGTAGCCTAAAATAAGGGTTGACTGTGCACTGAGCCCGATTGTAATGATATAAATACTAATCATAACGAGCTGATGCGCAGTGGCAAAAATATATTATCAGCATCGGAGCATTTGCTTAGCAGACTACAAGGAGCCGCAGCTTAGATAAAGGTACGCTCAGGCGCAAAGTTTTGCAGCCAGCTTTAGTATATTTCTTTTACTATGAAAGCTGCCTTTTCACCCATTCTGCACGTGCCACACAAAACTTTCTATTACATTTATAAGTACCGTTAATTTATATATATTTTAGCATATATGTATGCTGGAAGCCAATTCTCATTGTTGTTGAATGTTCATAAAATTACATATTATTTAGTCAAGAAAGAATAAATCACCGGATTTAATTTCTTTAGTATTTTTATGTTTAATTTGAGACGTTTAAGGTCTAAAGTTCAATTTCCAGTATCGTAACATCGAACCTTTAACAACCGTTCACCCACGCAAGGCCATGGCTAGCCAGCGAGGTATTCTGCCTAGTAAATCTTCTTTGGAGTAGAAGTGTCAAAGCTTCCCGTGATTCGGAACCCACGCTAAGCTGTAGGTTCTCTATATCTGTGGCACTTTAGCGCGCAACACAGATATAGGAAAGAAGATCGCTACGTCGCCTAAGGGGCAAAGCACTCGAAGAATAGAAAAATAATAAAGTTAATGGTCTGTTTCCTTTTTAATTCTTATTTACTTAGTTCTTGGGTGTATGTTTTCCATATTAAGCTGTATGAAATTGTAAATGGAACGTCACTGTTTATGAATCACACAACATTAAATATCCCGTAAAATGTTACCTAACACTGCAGGATTTTAAAATAACCGCATCCCTTTAAAAGAATTTTATTAAAATTTTATTTATATCCTTTTATAGAATGCCGATTACTGTTGCGAAGGTTACAGTTTTTCGCCGTTCAAAATGTGAATTGTCGAACATTATATAAACAAGAAATGGCTGTGCTTTATGTATCGTTTTACTGCCATATGTTCAAGAATAAATATAAAGGATAATATTTAAGAATTCACTGTTATTGCCAATACAAACAGAAAAGCAAGCATTCCCTAACTACTGCAAATCATGAACCTTAATTTTACAGTCCGCTTTTCCCTTTCTATTATTAAGTAACAATGCAGAATCTTTGCGAATCCAGAAAACATTTGTATGATACCATAAAAGTTTCATAAACACAATTTTTTTTCTTTTGTTAGCACGAAGCAGTCGCGAGCACAAATAAAAGAAACGAAAGAATAAATTGCTTTTAATAACAGAGATAGCACTTGCACAGTGTAAGGGGTATAAATAACACGCAAAGTTGCCACCAAGTTACTTATTAAATTTAACAGTTCGTCTAATTTGCATATCCATATTAACATTTCTAGAGCGTTGTAGTTAAAATTATACATTGTGTTTTTAGAAAATTAATTATGAACGTTAGCGACCGAATATTAAATAAATAATCAGTGAAACTCGTTCTTCGGCTAGTATTTTATCAACACACTTTTACATGTTTTTATTGTATAGTAGGCACGCACTTGTTGCAAGAATTGTTATTTTATAGTTGTGAGTTGTCTTTGTGTTTATACGCTAACGAAAGAAACTACCGAGTCTGTCAAATTCCATTGACGGGATTATTATTTCTCATTAAGTAAATATAGATACTAAAAGTTTATCAAGTAAATTGAACGCGATTTTATCATGTTTAATAAATATTACATACTTTCACCTATACTTAAAGTGCTTTGAAGTAATTCAGCAGTATTATTTAGTTAACTACAAGAACGCCGTACTTCCGAGGGCTCTTCAAAGGCGTCGGTCCCGGCAACCACTTCGCTAATAATAGTTAGGTCAACTCAGAGGCGCTAGCGTGAGGTGATACCAGCCTCTGCCACTACTATACGAATTACTGTTAACCACAAATGTGTCGGTTTGTTTCTATTAAATATTGTATCTTTTAATTAAGCCGCGAGACGAGAAGAGACAAAAATGATATGACTTTCGTCCTGTCTCGAAATTACGAAGTGGGAAATAAAGTCAGTTTCGTCTTGTACGGTTAATTTCTCGTCTCGTCTCGACTCTCGCGCTAGAGTCTCGAATTTCTCATCGACAAATTCTCATCAACATTATGTATTTTACAAAATTAGAATATAGCACGGCTGCAAGATTGAACTTTAATGATGGGTTAGTAGCATTTTTTATGGTTCCATTTTAACTACAGTACAATAACAAATTTAACAATAAATAAATATTTTTGTATAGAAAGGTTTACATGAAAGACTGTTGTTGTTGTTGTTGGCCGTTACTACTTTTATTCTTGTTAATCTATTACCATTAGTCATTAATATATCACCAATATCTATGACGCTGTAGTGAGGTATCCTACAAAATTATTAACAATCTGGTCACAATTATGTGGAGGTAGAAATCGCAAATTTTAGAAGCTATAGATATAGTATGAAATGAATATAAGAATAAATATTACGGCGTTATCATTTCTGTAAAATACCTAGTGAAAGTACTTATGATTGGTAGAGATCGGTAATTAAATTATCCAGTGCATATAATGATGAACTACGTGATCATTAAACACCGGAAGTAGTTCAGGTACTACAAATTCTTGAAAAACGGAGGCATTTAGGTATCATACAAATTAAAAATAATAACGAAAAAGTTATTGTTGAGTGGAAATTTGACTTAAATTAATTATATTTGCACATTGTCTGCATTAGCTTAAAGCTTACACCATTAATTCTATAACGTTATCAAATTTATTTTGGGAACGCTGCTGATACTTGTGATAATTTAACGTGTAATGAAATGAAAATTAACCAGTAGAGGGTCCTACTGGCTAGTGACTAGTGGATTTTTCCTCTTTGCAGAAATAATATCCTTTATATATATATATATATATACAGGGTGTTCAAATTGAAGTCGGCACTATTGCCAACTTTGTTACTACTAAAGATACGATGTTGGTTAAATTACCAAAGTAGTAGCGTTTTTTCTTCCGATTACGATGGTAAAATTTTAAAAACAATTGAACTTCGCGTTTTTGAGATATTAAAAAAAACAACACTTTTTTAAATGGAATGCCCTGTATATTTTTGCACATTTTAAACGATAATTTAATTTTAAACAAAATTTATTAATACATAAATACCCTAAACTTACAAATAAACAAACTACAAGCATTTAAATGTACCAGTTCAAGTTGAAATGAATATCATGTAGCCAATGAATGGCCGATTATTGGAAAATAAAAGAAACACATATTATTATCATCTATCATCTAATATGAACAAAAGATCGCTGCTCGATTTATTTCTATTAGTTTTAAACTTATCACAGATAACTAGGACAATAACAAAAGATACATAGTACCTGTCAAGATTATAATATTGTAATCAACGTAAGTAGCTATTTGAATTTGCTTTAACAGTGGCATTCACACATTTAGAAAAATGTGATATGTTAGAATGTTACATAGTTTGTCAAAAAATTCCCATCGTGCTCTCGAACATTATAATGCGTTATTTTCCGGACGAATCTTGTCTAATCGAAGATATTTCTTGATCCTATACCGAAAGTTTCGGTCAAATAATAAAGTGTTCGCTAAATCTGTTCCAAGAAAACGATTTATAATTAATGAAGAAGCTGAAACTAATGTTATGGCATATTTCCAAGCGTTTCGGGAAAATTCAATAAGGGAGTGTAAGCGTGATCGTGGACTGTGTCTGGGAACTGTTCATAATATTTTAAAAAAGAGACCATAAACAAAAACATTCACACACAACAGGCAAGCCAAGCATGGTTGCGCACCAACACGGTAACCCGCAGAGGCGGGCCCTGTTGTGCATAGCACAAACTAGCTTAGCCTTGCCCCACACCGACCGGCTCGACACTGCGCAAGCGGTACAAACGAGGATCACGATAATAATAATAATAATAATAAGTATGTACCGTATAAGTATAGACCCACTCAAACTTTAATGGCAGGTGATCAAGAAAGACGTACGGAGTTTTGTCGATGGTTTGTTAATTGCGTTAGGCGCAGTCCGAACTATTTACGGTTAATTTTGTGGAGTGATAAAGCTAATTTTTCTAATTGTGGTATGTTTAATCGAAAAAACCAGCATTACTAGAGTCGAGAAAATCTTATGCGTAACCATCCTCATAATCCCCAAAGACGTTTTAGTGTAAATGTATGGTGTAGCTTAATCAGGGGAAGAATAGTAGGGCCTGTATTTTACGAAGGTACTCTTACAGGTGAACGATACACAGAACTGTTGCAAAATACAATAGAGGAGTTATTTTCCAGCAAGATGGTGCACAATTGCACCATCGCACAATTCTCACACTGTTGCTGGTTTATTATCAGAACTTTTTCAAGATCGCTGGATAGGTACACGTGGACAATATTATGGCCACCACGTTCGCCAGACCTTACACATCTGGATTTCTTTTCCTGGGGATTTTTAAAAAATGAAATTTATAAAAATCTCTATGAAAATACGAATGATCTTCAAGAAAGCATCAGCAATATCATAAACAACATCGACGGACGAACCATCTTAAAGGCTGTTAGAATGGTGTACAAACGTGCTCCAAAATGCATAGAACAAGACGGACATGTTTTCGAGCACATGATCTAAGTTTCTTGTTTGTTTTTACTCTTTTAGTTTAATACTAGCTTTCCCTTTACGTCCTTATAGTTGTTTTAAGTGTATTAATTATTAATTAAGCAAAGTGTATTAATTTTTCGATAACTAGCCAATGTCAACATGATTTTCCTTTAAATGCTTGTAGTTCGTTTATTTGTAAGTTTAGGGGATTTATGTATTAATAAATTTTGTTTAAAATTAAATGATCGTTTAAAATATGCAAAAATATACAGGGTATTCCATTTAAAAAAATGTTGTTTTTCTTAATATCTCGTAAACGCGAAGTTCAATTGTTTTTAAAATGTTACCATCGTAATCGGAAGAAAAAACGCTACTACTGTGGTAATTTAACCAACATCGTATCTTTAGTAGTAACAAAGTTGGCAATAGTGCCGACTTCAATTTGAACACCCTGTATACAAAACTCAATGTTTCTCGGGAATATGTACTTTAATTTGAGGTATACCACTACTTTGTGTACAGTTTTAATCTAGAAAGAATTTGCTGTGCTTTTATAGTAGTAGATTTAATCTCTCCTATCTTTGCTTCTTACAAAGCATATTGGCTGTATTATAAATAAATCGATTTTTTGTTATTTATTTTGCAAATTACTCTTTTTATTGTTGTTGGAGACAGTTCTGTTATATATTTTGTGGTAAACTTCAACATTAGAATTAGCTTTGTAGCAATTAATAATTCAAGCTCAACTCTGGCTTATTAGTCACATATAACCGAAGGTTATACTGAGTAATACTTAGGTTCTACGGATTTTCTGATTATTGGAATCTTAAGGGCGTATCCATGACATGAAAACAAAGTTGCTTTAAAATTATTTTATCCGTGAAGAACAACGTCGTATGAGAAACTTCTTATTAAGCGTATTTTTAAATCCCGCAATTGCATTGCTTTTCCTATGAATTAAATGAAATTAAAATTTTTGAACTACTTGTTGTTTCTTCGCCGATTTTCGACGCTCTAAATTCAAACAGCATGTCCTTAGTATGGGTAGCTTTATACACTAACTGTGTGCATATTATTAAAATATAAGTCAAATACAAGATCAGGTCACAACAATAATTACGTTACAGTGGACTCTCAATACTAGAAACTTTCTTGTAGAAAATGTTTTACGCTTATAACCATTAAAACTTGCCATTATAAAGATATTATGTTGCGTGTCCAATGTCGAATCAATTCACAAATATTCATGTTCAACTAATTTCTAAACTTTGAATTATTTTTTAATTTTAAACTTTCTTACGTTAACAATCGCTTCGTTCTACTGGACTCTCGTCTCACCTCTGTCACGTGCTTCTCCTTGGCACTAAGGGCGGCTTACAGTGTACGTGCAGTCTAACGCGAGAGCCGAACTGCCAATATTTCAGATGTTCTAAGCATTGCGACCTCCTGGGTGCCAACCAGGTTGAGGAATTGTGATGGTTGTAGCGCTAGATTTTTATATTCTGCCATGATAATTTTGTGGGATCGAACTCAAGCCATAATCAACGAGTTATCCAGAACTAACTCCACATATTAATTAATAAATAAATACATTTAACGAACACCACATAGTTTTTGTTTATTAGTACAACTGTAATTTATCTTTAAATACTAAATCACATATTAAAATGTAATTACCGTGTTTTTTGAACGACGAGACGCTGCGAACCATAACATGGACGCCAAATGTGCCAATTAAATAACAAATAATATCCAAAAGTACATATAAACTGCTAATTTTTAATTATTATTACTGTAACTTGTACCAGGAGCATTCAGTTCTTCACTCGTCTCGTTACTGTTACTTATGGTACTATTGCCTTAGCTATTGTGGTTACTCTCTTCAAAGAAGTCATCTTCGGCACTAGTTTTGTGAGGGTTAAACAGTTCAACGAATTATAAAATTAATTTAAACAAATCGTACAAAACTGCATATGCTGACCTACTGTAATTAATGTTAACGCCTGCTGTGACATCCCGGACATTCCTCGAGCTTACTAGGAATCGCCGACTTACCACGTATCATCTATAGTTCTGCCAGCCAATCAAGTAATGCACGTCATAGATCACATGATCAACGAGCAGCATTGCCAATATCATAAAATAAAAAAAAAATCCAGAATCTAATTAGTCATTGCAGGTTATTCTTTTACTTTTTTTATATTTACTTTTTAAATTTAGTAGATAACAGTAGGTTACCACAAAGCCCATGGTTTTTTTAAATAATTAACAAATTAAATTATACAAATGTATAATATTTTATAGCAGAACTATTGTTATGTGTCGTTACGTTGGTATTAAATCCAACATGTTTATACTTTGCTGTCAGAAAGTTGTTACAAATTATTGCAGCTGTCATTGAAGGTTAGTTGTTCGTAGTTTTCGCCTTGTAAATAATTTGTTTATTTACTGCTACAAGAAGAGTTCTAATTAGAACTAACCTACATTGTATTTTTGTACACGTTTACAAAATGCCGAAACCTTTAAGCAGACAGTCGAAACAACTTGTCGCAAGTTTGATAACCTATGTCGAACGCGAACGAAGTAATAATGGTCCACTTCTACCTTTAAATGCTGTCAGAGAGGTAATATTAACTTCTACAACTAGAGTATGTTTTTATTTTAATAATTATTAGCTGCTGTGGTTTCTACTTGCTTTATATTAAATTAAAATGTAAAAATTTGAGGTTGTGTCCGTTTGTTTGTTGTTCCACTTTAAACTGTTTCAATATAAATATACACAAACAAGGTTGTGACGTCTTAAAATTTATATATGACGTGCATTACCTGATTGGATGGCACAACTATACGAGGACAGCCTTTTAAATTTTACAAACGACCGTAGTAAGCGTTTAAAAAAGCAATTTTGTGAAAAAATGGGAATTTCACGCGAAGGTTTTCGTTGGATGATTTTTTACGAATTTAGTAAAGATCTAACTCAACAACAATGCATAGAATCGCTTCGTTTAACGTTTGATAATGAAGCACCACCTGAAAAGACTGTTTACAATTAGTTTGGAGAATTTCGTCGTGGTCGTGCGTCCGTCAGTGATGAATTTCATGAAGGTCGACCAAAATCGGTTGTTATTCCCAAAAACATCGATGCCTGTGCGCAACATGATTGAAGAAGATCGGCATATGACTTACAGTAAGATAGAGGTATCCTTAGGCATATTGAAGACTGCAGTACATTCGATTTTGCATGAACATTTAGCTGTGAAAAAATTTGTTCCCGATGGATTCCGCATAATTTGACCCAAGCTCAAAAATGGCTCTTGTTAATTGGCGTAAGGAAATGCTCAACAAATTTGACCGAAGAACTGCAAAATCCGTATACAACATCGTAACAGGTGACGAAGCCGGCCTCGGTGGTCTAGTGGTTAGCGCGTTTGCCTTTAGATCCGAGGGACGCGGGTTCAAACCTGGCTGAGGTCGGCGAGATTTTTCTAGCGGGGAAAAATCTGAAAATGCG